>PVJS01000108.1:0-75537 GCA_004027185.1 Glis glis | reverse complement strand
CCAGTCTCCGCCTCCCAAAATACTGGGATTACAAGCATGCGCCACCATGCCCGGCTACAGCAGCACTTCTTGAAATGTTGTTTAGTGAAGCTGGGTGTGTGTATGTGTCTGGACCATAGGAAGAGAGGTGAGGAGTAAGAAGATATCAGAAAGAAGGCGCCAGACCCTGATGGTGCCCTTCATAAGAGGTCTGGGGTTTATTTCTAAATGTTAATGGAAAGTCCATGGTAAGCACTAAGCAGTGACATGATCATATTTAGGATAAATGAACAAGCCCTAGATTCAGACTGCCTGGGTTTAAGTCCTAACTTTGAAAGTCATGTGCCTTGCAACCTTAGTCACCCTAATCTCATGACAGTTTATCGCATGTGTCTATGTGACTGGGCCATGGAGTGTCTCGGATGAACATTATTTCTGCATGCGTCCATGAAGGTGTATCGGGATGAGAGTTACATTTTAGTTAGTCAACTCAGCCAACAGATGACTCTCCCCAGTATGGATAGGCATCATGTAATCACTGAGGGCCTGAATAGAACAAGAAGTGGAAGAGGGAGATTCATCCCCTGCCCGCCTGCCTGTCTGAACTGGAACATTGGTTTTCTGCCTTTGGATTGAGATTTCCATTATTAGCTCCCCTGATTCCCAGGCTTTCAGACACAAAGTGGCTTACTGGTGTCAGATTCCACCAACTTACAGATGTCAGATTATGGGATTTATCACCTTCCATTACCATGTGAGGTTGTAATCCTTCCTCGTTATGTATATTCTGTTGGTTCTGTTTCTCTGGAGAACCATGACCCATATAACCCTTTTGTGCCTCACTTACCATTTCTGTGAATGGGAGAGAATAAGAGTGTCTACTTTACAAAGTGGATGGAAGAAATAAGTTAATACATAAAAGTGTACAAGATAGCACTGACTTCATCACCTTACCTATGGATTTTATGGATTACTTCATTAGTAATCCATAAAAAGTCCATAGGTTAATGGATTACTTATGGAGTAAGTAATCCATAAAATTAGCTATCATGACCATGTGGCAAAAGAGGTCATCCAGACTGTTCTACTGAGAGCAGATAGCTGGAGAGCAAAAGCAGAAGTGGGGAGAGACTCCCATGGTGCAGGGGGAGAGAAACCTTCTCAGGAAGTGGAGATATTACAGTGCCATCAGATGGGCGTCCACATCCTAGCAATCTTGACACCCACAGTAAAGGTACCCAACATTAACCTGGTGTGAGTCTCACCGCAGAAGACAAACTTACTCTGACCTACTTTTGCTGGGTATTTGGAAGGTGAACCATCTGTCTGTGACATTCTTTAAAATTACAGGCTGTAATTTGCATGCATTTTTTATTTCATAAGCTGTTCCCCAGCTTCAGTAATGACATGGCCCATTAGGAGTCAAACCATAACCTCCAAGACCCCTACCAACAACTGATACCTTAATAATCTAAAGTAAATTTTAGAAACATGTCAGCCATTCAGGTAAATCTTCTCTAGATTTCTTTTAATTTAATTCTATTGATGAATGTTGAGGCTAATCACTTGGAATTGATTTCTATTGATTTGTGTCTAATTGAATTCAATGGAACCCCAGTGAGTTGCATTGAACAAATTAAATGGCACAGAGTAATTGGATTGAAGGCATTCTTACTGAAGTGGAGAGTGTTGGTGAGGGTGAGCCCACTGTGATATGGCTTTAATATAGGCTCCTGGGGTGACAGCCATTGGAAAATTATTAAACCTCAGCAGATGTGTCAATTATTATGGCCACAATTTGAGGAAAGATGAACTGTGTAGGTCTTGTAATTACATCAAAGAGAAAAGAGGAAAAGAGAGATGGGAGATGGCGCTTACTTGGACTGGGTGATTGCTCTGTACCTTTGTTTTTGAAAATTAATACATAGATAAAATTGCATGTAGGTGCTTGTCTTGAATACAACTTGGGTAGCACTTTTGCCCTCTCAGCCTTGCCTGTCTCAGCCACATCTGCAACATCTGCAAGGGACATAACAGGACTCCATGGGAGACTTATCCATAAGCAAACTAGAAAGGGAAGAGAGTTATTGCCCCAAGGCCTAAAGCTTTGAGGAAAGATAAATGGGAACTGTTATGAACTAAATATTCATGCCCCTCTCAATTCATAACTAAAGTCTTGATACCAAAGTCATGGTATTTGGAGGTGGGCTATTTGGAGGTAATTATGTTTAGATGAGGTTATGAGTCATGAGATCAGGGCACTCATGATGGAATTAGTGCCCCTATAAGAAGTTATAAAATCAATTTCTCTCTCTCTCTCTCTCTCTCTCTCTCTCTCTCTCTCTCTCTCTCAGAACAGTAAGATGATAGCCACATGAGGGCCAGGAAGAAAGCTCTCACCAGAAATCAAATTGGCTAGAAGCTTCATCTTTTCATCTTTAACTTCCCAGCCTCCAGAACCATGAGCTATGGTATTTCGCCAGTCCATTCTTAACCCTATATCAAAATGCCTTAGATTCGATAATCCATCAACAGAAGGACTCTATTGCTCATAGTTCTGGGGACTGGGAGGTCCAGGAACAAGGCACAAGCAGATTCCATGTCTGGTGAGGACTCATTTCTCATGGCTAGCACCTGCCATGTGTACTCATGTGGCAGAAGGGATGAATAATTTCCCTCAAACTTCTGTAATAATAAAGGAATTAATCCCATCCCTGAGGGTACAGCTCTTAGGACCTAATAACCCCAGAAGTTTCAACTTCTTAACTATCATCACTTTAGAGTTTAAGATTTCAATGTATGGTTCAGGGTGTGGGGGTGTGGGCAGACATTCAGACCATAGCACAGCCTGAGCAGACTTGGAACACAATCAGTCAATAAATGTTTCCCTGTTTCTTGGCTTGAAGGAAGATCATGATGGACTTTTCTTAAGTCTTTTCAGGTGATTTCATGGACTCAGAGACCTCTCCATGCATGCCACAGGGCATCTTTGCATTGTTTTTTTTTTTTTTTTCTCTCCTGGCTCTGCACCTATACTTAGCCCTGTATTACAAAGAAAGTTTGCAACTTGAACTTCTATTTCAGGTTATGCTTTCCAGGAAACCTAGGCTAAGCCAGTTTAGTTATCCTTGATTTCCAAATAAAATAACCCAAGTTTACAGAAAGGATATCTAGCAGATATGTCACAGCACAGATTTTATTAAGTCAGGATTCAAATCAAGGTCTACATTGATCTCTCCTTCCATGGGTGTCCTGGGAGGAAGAGCCAATCAGCCCAACTCATCATTCATCCACATGGTTATTCTGATTCAATCCCATAGCACCTGCATCATCTCCTGGCTTTGCATTAACCAGCCTCCTATGGGTTGACTGTCATCCATTTAGCTGACCAAGTTTTCAATCCAACTGGGTGTGATTCAAGAGGTATTTCAGAAGCTTCAATCTTTGGTGAATCCAAATAACTTTCATATAAGGAATGTGGCCCAGGTGACTTTGTGATCTTTTGCTTATCTATACCCTGCTCTTCATTTCATCATTCTGGGGTTCTTGCAGGATGACTGAGCACCTGTGGCTGAATGGAAGATCCCTGCTGCATTCTGACCCTTGTCACTGAGGGCCCAACATGTCTTCTGTACTAGCAAGTTGTGGAACAACTCCCTAGCTTGTATTAGTGCCCAACACACTGTAGGCTCCTCATAGCTACGAGGTAGAAGGAAAGTGGCTGGGAAAGAAGGGTTCAAAGCCAGAGAACAAAGAAAATCAAAATAACCCAATGAATGTCACACTCTAAAAGCTTTCCCATTCCTGTAGTGGAGCTGGATTTGGAGCTAGTGGATAGTTCCCTGGCACCTGCCTTGGAAAGTTTATAATTGATAACCACTAAGAAAGCTAGGTATCTAGCCACTCTGAAGCTCATGTCACACTTGCCTGTCACTACCCATGTGTACAGGCTCCATATCTTCTGGGACCTTTCCTGATGCTTGCAGTCTAAGAACATTTCATTGATTGTTTTGATGCTTTTAGAATAGGGGCTCCATGTTTAAATTTTGCATTAGGCCTGCAAATTATGTAGACATTCTGCACTGGACTTTGATGGCAATGCTAAATGTTTCTTGATCTGCATTTACCTTTGCCAAACTTCTGGGAGAATACTATTTATGGCAATAGTCTATCCTTAAGAAGCAGTGGTAGCAATTTTCTTTTTTGTTTTCCTGTCAATTTTTACCCTGCTCCAATTGGAAACTGAAGGGCATGGAAATCTAAGGAGTAAAAAAAAAGCAAAATATTTTGAAAAGCTTTTAAGATACTGTGATCCAAATAGTTTGCCTAATGAAGACCTGAGACATCTGTGAGATCTCGGGTAACGAGCTCATTTTGCCTGGTAACTAAGGAGGCAGCTCTTCCTCCAGCAGGTCAGAAATCCACCCATATGTTCACATTTTTCAGTAGCATCTGGGCATTTCTACTTTGATTCCTAGAATATCAGAGTCAGAAAGGAACTTGGAGAGCATGTCTCCCCAAATCTTGTTTCATGCTCAGGAAATAGGGACCCAGGTAATGTGCCCAAGTCACCAATTAAAATCAGAGCTAGAAGTCATAATCGTTGGGGCTATCAGTCTCTTCTCCCTAGTTTTAAGACCTCATTTATGATTATTACTGCTTTTCACCTTCTTCTGCTGAAAAGAACAGCAGGAAATAACTAAAAGACACGGAAAATTTTTGTTGTTCTTACCTGGTATTATGGATTGATATGAAATGTCCCCCCAAACAGCTCATGTGTTGGCAATGCAGGAATGTTCAGAGGTGGAAACATCGTGGTGGGGCTCTTACCTCATCAGTAGATAAGTCCACTGGTGGATTAATACTTTCAATGGGCTTACTGAGTGGTAACTGTAGGAAAGCAGGGTGTGGCTAGAGGAAAGTCACTGAGGGGGGAACTTGGGGACTTTATCTGTCCCTGGTCTGTCTGTCTGTCTGTCTGTCTGTCTGTCTCTCTCTCTCTCTCTCTTCTAGCCACCATAGTTGAACAACTTTTCCTCCTCCACCATGCCATGCCTCCATGTTGTTTCTACCTTGGAGCTAACCAACTTAAGACTGAACCTCTGAAATGTGACCCGAATAAGCCTTTCCTCCCCTCAAAGTTGTTCTTGTCATGTATTTTGGTTATGGCAACAAAAAAAAAAAAATAACTAAAACACCCGGATACAGCACGGAAAACAATTCTCTAAATTCTACTTCAAATTGTGTAGACTTGGCTATCTACAAATTTACTCTTATTCATGTCAGACAATAAGACCAGAAAGCTGTCTGAAATATAATCAGAATTTTGAAGTTTCCAACTGAGGCAGGACCAGAACTGAATGCCCAGACATTCCTTGCTCCACTTCCCACAACACTATTAGTTTCAGTTTGATTTTTGTGGAGCCTATTATAATAAAGGTCACTTTTTACCCCCAATTCCTGCAAATTCCTGGCGAGATGATCAAAGGCAAATATCCATTACCTGGTCACGCCTGTGGGTAGAAGGGACATTTTGATGAAGGTCAAAAGCTTTGTCCTAGATAAACTATGCTTCACATCTGTCTCACTTGTATCTGCCCTCCTGTATGTCACTTCCCATTGCCTCCCACTGACCTTCCCTTCACACCTGCCCGAGATACCTGCATCTCTGTACCATGCACTCTCCAGTCATCTTTCATCTTCTTGATCTTGTGTTTAACTTGACCATTTTAGACTCATCTCATTGTAACTAATTTCTGATGGGGACCGCTTTGTCACCAGTCCTTCAGACGCCATGAGAGTTTCCAAGTATGTGCCACCTCCCTGTCACATCTAGGACTGTGCAAACGATGTTCCCTGGAATAATCTGTGCCCTCCCCTCAAAACACAGCAACTTCTTCTGAAAGGTAAACTCATCCTCCAGTCTCAATTTTGATGTAATTTCTGCCCTGAACCTTTCCCAGGCTTTTCAAGAATGAATACTTTTTTTCTATGCGTTCATACCACTTTTCCTTCACCTTCTACATCAGTTAATATGCTGGATTGTCCTGACTTGTACGTAACTCTAAGATAATCAAAGCAAAAACTGGGTTCTGTTTACAATGTACCTCCAGCACCTTGTAAACTACACATGATGTTAATGCGTTAAACACCCAAGCAGCACCGATTGAATTCATTCCAGGCCCTCAATTTGATAGTTGAAAACTTATTAAATAAATATTTTCAGTACCTATTTTGTGCCAGACAGAGTCTTGTCCCTGCACAGAGAAAAGCAGGCAAGTATCGACTCTCGTGGAGCTTATATTCCAGAAGAGGAGCGTGAAGCAGACATAAGAAGTAAATGAGCAACAGATAACCAAAGGAGGTTAACTGAGAAGGGGATATAAACAGAACAGCATGACAGACTCATGGGGACAAGAAGGAAAAGCCACTGTAGGCAGTGGGTACATGAGGCCTGTCTAGGACCTGGCATATTCTGAATGGAATACAGAAGAAGAGTCCTGCAGTCCAGTAAATGACAGGACAAGGTCCTCTGGGCAAAAATCTATCCAGTGACTCATTCAAAAACCAGAAATAAAGCCGGGCGTGGTGGCGCACGCTTGTAATCCCAGTACTTTAGGAAGCGGAGACCTGAGGATCCGGGTTCGCGGCCAACCTCAGCACGCATGCGCATGCGATCAATCGATCTCTCTTTCTCTCTCTCTCCTCTCTCCTCTCTCTGTCTCTCTCTCTGTCTCTCTCTGTCTCTTTCTGTCTCTACCTAGCGAGGCCCTCCGCAACTTCGTGAGACCCGGTTTCAAAAATAAAGCCTAAAAAAAATAGGGCTGGGGGTGTAGTGCGGAGGTAGAACGCTCCTGTGTTCAATCCCCGGTACCGCAAAAAAAAAAAAAAAACAGAAATAAGGCCAGAGTGGTGGAAGGCAGGCAGCAGGGGTGTTTGAAAGGGACCTCAGGCAGCTAGATAGGTCACAGATTAGACAGTGGATTCTTGGCCATGATCAGGCATTTGAAGTTATTAGAAATGAAATTGGAATCAGTTGAAGGGTTTCAGTCAGGGGCATGGAATAACCTCAGTCATGTTCCGAGTTATCCCCCTGGTTTCCAAGTGGAGCATGGAGTTTACAGTAGCTCTGGAGGAAGCACAGTATCAGTGACCTGCACTGTGTACAGTAGCAATGAATAAAAAATAAGTAAATAAGACTTGTTGGCAGAAACAAAGAGAACAATCTAGAAAGGCTACTGTTATTTTGTTTGTTTGTTTTCTGTTTTTTGTTGTCAGATAGCATCCCTATTTGGACAATTAATAGTAACGAAAGCCTGGTGTGGTGGCACACTCCTGTAATCCCAGTACTTAGGAAGCTGAGCTGGAAGGATTGCAGATTCAAGGCCAACCTCAGCAACTTAGTGAGGCCCTCAGCAGCCTAGTGAAATCTTATTTCAAAATAAAAAGTGAAAAGGGCTGGTGGTATAGCTTGAAGGCAGAATGACCCCTAGGTTCAACCCCCAGTACCAAAAGAACAAAAAACAGTACCATGAAATAGTACCCAGACCTGAAATCATATCTTCAGGAGTATTTATAGCTTGAAGCTAATGGGGCTGAAGCTTTGGGGTCTCTCTGCTGCAATGATTCCTTCCAATTCCCAGTAGCTAATTGAGAAATCATTTTGTTAAGAGAGCTTCCAATCTGTATTAGGCCCGTGGGATCTGGATCCACTAAGTCTCAGTTTTCCCTCACCACTCCATTCACCACTTCAGTTAGAGGGAACTCCACCCTCCAAAATGCTTAGACAAAAATCTTGAAGTCACCTGGATTCTTTTCTTTCTTCCATATCCCATGTCTAATTCGACCTACCGGCAAATTCTCCTGACTGTGTCTTCAAATGGTACTCAGAGACCATTCAGGGTTGTCTTCGCTAAGGGCCAGTTACAGCCCATTAGGAGTAAGGAAGGATATGTAGACAGGGCCAATCTAGAGTGACAGTGGTATATAATGACTAGGTATTTTAGGAGATTTGAAGCATGGCAGAGGAATCTGGGAATGGTGCTTTTAACATAATGAACCATCTATCAAAAGAGAAAATAACACTTGCAAGGTGAGCATCACACACATTAGTTTTTGGTGATGCAGTTTGCATTTGAAATGTGATGTGATGGAATCGAAATGAGAAAGAATTGGAGAGTATTCTGTGCTGTCAAGAATTACAACACCTTTGTTAAAATGCGTCCTTTGATTCACTTTTTTTTTCTGAACTATGGACTTAACACAAAGACATCTTCCCAACAGGCTAAAAAACCCTTATCCCTTTTTATTTTTTAATTTTGAAACAGAGTCTGGCTAAGTTGCTAAGGCTGGCCTAGAACCCGAGATCCTCCTGTCTCAGCCTCGCGAGTAGTGGGATTACAGGCATGTGCTACCACACCCAGCTCTCTGATTACCTCTTGAACCTGTTTATCACCTGGTTCCCAAAACATTGTGACAGCCAATAATAGATCAATGAAATATTTTTAACATCCTTCAGATGAAAGTTCACTATATTCTGAGTAAGTCTGTGTTCCTAATCCTCCTACTGATAACTGGCTCCCTTTTAACTCCACCAATAATTATTGCCTGGGCTTCCAGTATTCCCAACCTGACATGCTCCTAAGTTACAGAACCCTTAGCCTCTGCATGATTAATTATACTCCTTTCATTCAGAAACCCCTGTCCCCACTTTCCGATGCCAACATCATAAAGGAAGACAAGAGGTAGCCACAACAGAAGCCGTCCTTGGAGATCTTTCTTTCTTTCTTTCTTTCTTTCTTTCTTTCTTTCTTTCTTTCTTCTTTCTTTTCTTCCTTCCTTCCTTCCTTCCTTCCTTCCTTCCTTCCTTCCTCTTTCTTTCTTTCTTTCTTTCTTTCTTTCTTTCTTTGTTTCTTTCTCTCTCTCTCTGTCTCTCTCTGTCTCTCTCTGTCTCTCTCTCTCTTTCTCTCTTTCTATCTTTCTATTTTGGTGCTAGGGATGGAACCCATGGGCATTCTACCTTTGAATTGCCAAGGCCTGGCTTCGAACCTGTGATCTGTCTGTGTCAGCCTCCCAAGTACTAGGATTACATGCATGCACTACCATGCCTGGTTGGAGATGTATTTTTAATAATGCTTTGTCAGCACATAAAGGAAGCAACAAGAAACACTACAGAGGGTGGATTAGCAAAGTTGAATTTCAGTCTGTAAATTATCCAGTTCTTACTCTTCATGCTTAGACACTCTGCCTTTCCCTTTAATACAATAGATCTATGTGCCCTGCCGTGCATTCTGCTGTGCACATGGAGGCATTCCTTACTCAAAGGATTTAAGTTACTGGTAGTTGTGGGTCAATAAGAGCTGACCAAAGTGATAAACTGAGGAGAATAGGGCTTAGATGAGCAGAGTCTTCAATGATGCCTCTAGTTAAAACAACAGCAAGAGAAACTCATCATTTACTTGGAATATATCCACATTGAGATTTTTCATGCATCATCTTTCAGCTTCCTAACCACCCTTTGGGTCATTTTCCCCTCATTTGTAGGTAAGGAAATAGTCTTAGACGCATGAGATGGCTTTTTCCATGTTAGTAGCAATCAAGTAACAGGATTAAGTCAAAACTAAGGTTTCTATTGCTAGGTTCCTTTGCCTTTAGACTTACAAGAAAGTGTGATGATGAAGATTATCTGCAGAGAAAATACAAGAAAAAGCTAAAACCATCATTATACACAAATATTGTGGCCACATAGTGTGTCCTGGCACAGGGAGACTAATCTGAGAACTCCCCCAGTTAGCACAGCAAACCAGAACCCACAGTGGAATGCTGTCCCTTCAGGCTGACTTCCCTGCCTCCCCTCCCTCCCACTCCTGCCTGGGGACTTCTCTGGATCTCCTGAAGCCCATGAGACTCCAGAGATTTTACTCCAATTCTCACTGAAAAAGCAGTTAACAAAAAAAGCAGTTAAGAACCCAAGGAAGTTTCAAGTTTTACACAGTTCTTACAGTTATTACCTTTGGTTTACAATGATCATATATGTTAGGATACAGTAATAAAAATACTTAAAGATCATACTCATCTGGGCACAGTGCCTCACACCTGTAATCCCAGTACTTGGGAGGCTGAGACAGGAGAATGACAAGTTAAATGGTGGCCTCATCAACTTAGTGACACCCTGTTTCAAGATAAAATATAAAAAGGGCTAGGGGTAAAGCTCAAAGGTAGAATACCAATGGGATCAATCCCAGTACCAAAAATAAATTAATCAATCAAACAAATAAAGATCATGTTCTACATGGGGAAAAGCTACTAAGAACTTCAATCAGTCCAGAGTCCTTGCATCCACTTTTTGCAAAGGCTGCATGACATTTTAGCTGGGCCACGCCCTCCTACTTAGATGCTAAATTTGTTCAAGTCCATGCCATGCAGATCGTTAACTTTAGGAATGGTTTCCAGAAGTCCCAATGTCATTTCATCCCAAAACAGTGCTGGTTTTGAGATTTTATTTTGCCCTATATACCAGCAAAGAATTGGCCTTATATTTTCCATGAAGGTTAAAAAAAGATGCAAGACTTTCAGGTCAGATTCAAAAAAGGTCATCACTCATTGTACAGCAAGTAGTGTTATCTCCAACTATTATCATCAGTATCGGCCTTGGCTCTCCTTGCTCCCTGGATGCAGGGGAACGGGAACGCACAATGTCTCAGATGAATGTTACACATTCAATGGGTTTTCTTCATAACCCAGGAACATTGGGTAAGGGAACCTACTACTTTTACAGCAAACACCCTTTGATTTGTTCAGGAGGAACAGTTCTCAGCTGCACGAACACTGTTGAGATATGGCCTCGGCAAAAAACTCTCAGGACCTGTGGCCTTGGCACAAAAAGCAACAGCTGCAAAAAAAACAAAAAACAAAAAACAACCAAAACAAGCTCAAAGGGTATTGACTATCCCAACATGGAGATCCTGGGCAACTATTTATTTATGCCACAAAATAAAATATATGAGGTGCATAGAGCAGCTAAACAGCAGAAATGTTCACTTACATGAACGTACAAAGTAGTTTTGCATGCAATATACTGAATACATCATGATTTTCAAAAACAATGTTTGAAAACTGACATTGTTGCCAGCTTTAATGGCAGAATTCTATATGGGCTGCACAGGGCAGCCATCTATAACCATTTCTAAAGAGCACTGTCTGCATTGCAAGACACTGGAGAATGACATGACACGTGTTTATCTTTCACCCACACAATGGGGATATCACAGTCATGCACCCCAAAGCAAGATAGGAAAATTTAAAAAAAAACTTCAAACATATAAATACGTTATTTTTACAAAGTCAAAGAATCTCAACTGAGCTGCTGAATCCTTTTGGTTTTCATATTCACCCAATCATTCATTCAACAAAATGTACATCAGAAACCTGGAATATTCCTGTAAAAATAGGGGGCAAATCATTCTACCTGTGACAGGGGCACTAATTGAGAAGGGCCTCACTTAAAAGAAGCCTTTGAAGAGAGATCTTGAACCCCTAGAAGCATAGTAGCATTCAGAGTTAAAGTGACAGACAATACGCTGTCCGCCAAGCACTAGGAAGAGAGGGGAAATGGCGGACCACATTGTGTTTGCTGGACATCCCCTCCGTGATGTCCTGAAGGACTCGAGGAGAAACCTCAGTGTGCGTGGGAGGACCATGCATTCCGTCTGGCACTGTGTTCCAATAGGCACACTCATCAAACCCCAGTACCTCCTGCCAACTACATTTACCGCCTTTTGTACTTTTCATCTTTATACTAAAAATACAGGTAAGTGGAAGAGGAGTGCTGATGGATATTTTATCAATGATAAGAGGGCTTCTTGGTCATGGGGAGGTGGGAGAGAGGTCCTGAAAGAGGATAATCAACAGATGAATGGATCACAAAACTATGGGATATGTACACAATGGAATTTTACACAGCCACAAAGAAGAACAAAATCACATCATTTGCAGGGAAATGGAGAGAACTAGAGAACAACATGCTAAGTGACATTAGTAAGTCACTAAGAGTAAAAAATCGGATGTTCCCCCTAATCTGTGGGAGCTAGATAGAATGGGACTTAGTAGGGACTTAGAAGGGAAGAAGAAGAAATCTTTAGATGGACAAAGAAGGTGACCTAACTGAGGGAGTTGGGAGGGGGGTGGAGGGAAACACACTATAGCACATGATGTACACACACAAACCTATAAGACTCAATCACTATCCGGAGCATGAAAGGGAAGGAAGGGGGAGGGAATAGGGTGGGATTGGAGGGAGGGCTAAATGTGCAATGTGTGCATGTATGATGTTGATACCCTGACATATATCAAAATGTATAATTACAATGCACCAATAAATGAAAAAAAAAAACATGTAAAATGTGCTTGCTTTCTGATTGTTAGCAGTAGCAACCATGAACATCCACATGGAGCATCGTGTGCACATTCCAGCTCATGTGAATCCCCCAGTGACCTTGTGAGATAAGTATAAATCAGGAAGCTGAGTGAGATGTGGCGTGGCTTCTCAAGGCCATTTAGGACAGGATGGATAGTAGAACCCAGGTGAGCAGCTTCCTGAGTCAGGTCCTGTTCATTAAGTGGAAAATCCGGAATGCAGCTTGCAGACCAACTGGACTGAGACTGAGGCCAGTGTTCACCCTGTGGGACGTCAGCGGCGCCCATGTGATCAGAACCACAAGTAACTACAAATAACCACACTCTTTTGTGTCTATGCAATATGATAGTGCGAGTTGCTAAAACACTTTTGCATTCACTCGATTGTTGGACGTTTGCAATGACTCCGGAGAGCTAAGAGAACTTGCGTATGTTATCCCATTTTGCAAAAAAAATTTACTTGAGATCCGAAGAGATCAACTTGACATAAGGTCACCCAGCTGAAAGATACCATGAGGCCAAAGACTAAAAAGGAAGGTAAAACTTCTCTTTTATCTGGATGGGGAAAAAACAAATAAAACCTCCCATTAGCCCATTCCATTTCTTACTCCTCTCCTCTCTCCTCCCATCCTTTCCTTTCCTCTCTGCTCCTCTTCTCTTTTCTCCTCCTCTCTTTTCCATTTCCTCCTCCTCCTCTTTCAACTCTGTTTTCACTGTCTCCTTCCACACACACAGACATAACTCACAGACACATCTCATAATAGATGGAGAGATGCCTTGCCCATTTTTCAGGCAATTATTCCAGTATATTTTTAAATTGAGGGAACCTCATCCCAGTAGTTTAAATTCTGAGTATCTCTCTTCTTGCCCCCAAACTTCTCCCTCCTTATCATTTCTTAATTTCATGACCAGCTCTTGCCTTTGATGGAAAGTGACAGTTTGGGAAAGCTAGCAATGAGTGCCATGCCTGTCCCAGCAATGATCTCATCTCTCAGAAAATAATATGTAAATAAATGAACAGTGTAGTGTGGGTCGGAGGCCGGCTCTGTCTAGAGGTGAAGTCATGGAACCACGTTGATTGCAGAGTTATTTTTTATATTGTGTTTGTGTCTAATTTTCTGGAGCTCTAAGTCTCAGTATTGCAAGAAGTACTTGTGTCTCCCTGACGGAATGTAGTCGGCTACCTTCAGATGCAGAATGGCATGACTTCAGACACTACAGACACTGGAGCTTCAGTGTGAGGATGAGGATGAAGGCACAGAGAGAAACCACTGTGGGGCAGTTACTGCCCAGAACTGAGATGTTTAAACACCAAATTCAACGAACATGGGGGCTGCACCTGAGCTCGGGGCTCCTGCTAGAAAGTCCCTTTCCTCCCACAGCAGACAAAAGATGAGAAAATAATTGAGAAAGGCATAACTCACTTTAAACTCCCTTTGACTTTTATAAAATATCAGAAAACTACTGTATTACAGCCTGGTGGGGTTGACAGGGCCCTGCAGGAAGCTGTTCTCTTTCCTCTAGCCCCGCCATGTGGTGGGAGAGTGGGTGCACAGACTCTCCTGTGCACAGAAGGCTGGAGTCCATGTTGTAGGAGAAAAAGGGCTCTGGAAGATTAGAGGAGTCTTCCTTGTAGCTAGCTCTCCTCCTCGTAGTCTGTTATTCATATATCAGAAGATGGATCTTATCATAAGAGAAAATGGGGCCATGGAATACCCTTTTAAATAATCCTTCAAGAGCTAGTTTCTTTTTTTTTTTTTTTTGCGGTACTGGGATTGAAGCCAGGGGCATTCTACCTCCGAGCTACACCCCCAGCCTTATTTTTTTTTTATTCTTTATTTTGAAACAGGGTCTCACTAAGTTGTGGAGGGCCTCACTAAGTAGCTGAGGCTGGCCGCAAACCTGCGATCCTCCTGTCTCAGCCTCCCAAATACTGGGAATACAAGCGTGCACCACCACGTCTGGCTTACCTAGCTTCTTATTGAAGGCACCTAACTCCTTGGCCCAGCGTCAGGGCCGCAAAAGCCGGCCATGTTTCTTGTTAACATGTGGTATTATGCTTTATCAGTGAGCTTTCACCACGGAACAAATTCCCCCCAAAACCTGTGTTTTAAAAAGCAATGATGTTGTTTAATCTCAAGACACTGCAGATCAGACAAGTGATTCTTGTGACCAGGACTGCCTGATTCATATCTACATGAACAGTTAAGTAGAAAATATTTTTAAATGCATTATAAAATTATAGTACAAACCACCATAGCTATGTGAAGTCAGAGGAGAGAAAAAAAATAAAAAAATGACTCCCCTTGGAAATATGTATGCTGGGAAGCAACCAGGCTTTGAATTGGTCCTTAACAGTCAGGTTCCTTCCTTCTATAAATCTCCCAAAATAGGTACTATTGACCTTGTTTTTAAAACTAAAAACTTATCCCAAACACCTAAGGACTTTGACTAAGACCCCACACTTTTCATCCTGGTCTCTCTGACTCCAAAATTCATGAACTTTCTGCTGCTCATCTGATTTACGGAAATTTCTTTAATTTGAATCTATAAAATTATTAAACTTTTAGTTAACCTATATTAAGTAAATTCTTTCCAAGACCATTTCTACCATAAACACAGCAGACCATCTTGTTGGGAAGGAGAGGGACAAAGGCCAACACTGCTTCATAAAACTTTAGCTATGATGCTTCAGAACACATGGCCATGAGGGAGGGGGTCCCTTAAGACTGTTGAGCCCCAAATGCTTATGTGTTTGTACATTATTTTGTATCAAAATGGTAATACAAATACCTACAGGCTTGCCCAAAAATTAAGCAAGGAAATGTGTGTGAATCATCTGAGTTCTTTCCTTGACTTGAGGCTGTATCTCAGTGGTAGAGCGCGTACCTAGCATGCATAAGGTCATGGGTTCAATCCTCAGCACCCCATAAAAATAAATAAATAAGCCAGGCATGGTGGCATATGCCTGTAATCCCAGTACTTGGGAGGCTGAGACAGGAAGGTCACAGGTTCAAGGACAGCCTCAGCAGCATAGCAAGAGTCTCAGCTACCCAAGGAAACTCTGTTTCAAAACAAAAAAATAAAAAAGGCTGGGGGGGTGTAGCTCAGAGGTAGGATGCACTCTGGGTTCAATCCACAGTACCACAAAAATAAATAAGTAAATAAGGTAAATTCTTAAAAAATACCTAGGATCCTTCCTGAGCACACACTGGTGACCAATAGTTTTTTATTACTACTATGCCCAATAGGAGGTATTAGGGAATAATAACATTCTAAGAGGAGAATATAACCATTAGGAAAAAGAGGAATGTTAATGGTGGCAGGAAAAAGACATAGTTTTGAAAACTCCATGACACAATTGATTATAATGATTTGCTAAAGGACCTAAGATAAGGCCAGCATCAGGGACAAGAAGAACTAATTTTGCAAAAGATACAGTCACTACATTCAGGCAACTATCTTTCATGTTTGGGTCTGGATGAGATTCACTGAACAGCTTACAGAGAAAGTATCTTGGTATTTGGGCAGTACTTCCCCTCCTGTTTACAAACCTCTGCACCTGCGATGCTTCCTCCAGTTCCTTCAGACCCAGATCCTCTTGGCAGGCAGAAGGTACTGGAAACTGGCTACTGAGTTGGATCCTACCGTCTAAATCTCTTAATTGCTTGTCAAATGCTTGTTGAATAAATTAGGCAGTGCTTATATCACAGCAAGGGGAATGAGCTTTCTTCTCATATGGAGCCTTTCCCACAACTGAGCCAAGCTTGGTTTCCTTTAACTCTACAGATATCTTTCATTTAAGAGAAAAAAAAGATACAAATATTAGGCATTTTCAATGACTGAATATTGGTGATTAGAAATATGCTTAGTTTAATGTCATCCCATTTATTAATTCTTGTTTTAATAGCCTGCACTTTGGGGGTCTTATTGAGGAAGTTTCTACCTGTGCCTATATGTTGGAGTGCTGATCCTATTCTCTCCTCTAATAACTTCAGTCTCTGGTCTAATTTTCAGGTCTTTGATCCATCTTGAGTTGACTCATGTGCAGAGTGAGAGATAATGGAGGAGAAACTTCAGTGGAACCAGGGAAGTGGTCTAGGGTAAGGGGAGGGAGAGGGAGGATCAACGAAGGAATCATTTCCATCGACATAATGTATATATGTGAGAACACCAATATCAATCCCAATACCCTGTATGGGGAAGAGGGAGAATGGGGAGGGAGCCGAGGGAAAGCCCACCAAGTGCTGTATGCATGTATGTCAATATCACTATGAACTACATTATGATGTAAGACTATAATGCACCAATCAAAGTATAAAAAAGAAAAATACTTATTTATTACCTATTGTGCTATGAAATGTCTCTAGTTTTCTCGGAAGATATCAGAGCAGAATTCTCTGCTGATACGGGATATTCTCTCAAATAGTGCATGGATATTTGGGCATTGTGGGCCAAGAATCTACATGGAGATTTAAGAAATTTCTTTAAAAGATTAGGAGACACTGGGTCAGCTTAGACCATCTCATCGAAGATTGACCAAATGTAAGATACAGTATATATTGGACGCAAAACAAGGGCTAATCCATTCTCATCGGGGCACACTGTGGAATTTGAGAACCAGATCAAAACCTCTGTATCAAAAAGCGACTTTGACATGTATTGTTTCTATAACTTTAAGAAAATATCCCTGCCTTCTCTGTACCTCAACTTCATCAGCTATGAGTGAGGAAAATACTGGAAACTTATTCATAGTTTTGTGTTGAGGGAGAAATAAAACATATGCTGAGATCAGCACAATGCAAGGCATGCAAACAATCCTTATAATTGTTAGCTAAGATTATCATACAGCTCCTATAGATTAACTTTCAAAGAAATGTTGAGTCGTAGTAATAGAAATATTTGCAATTCTATAGGGAAATATGCCTCCTTTGATTAAATCTTTTTATTACAATTTTATCACCATTATCATTAACATTATCATTACTACCACTATACAAGTCATTACTCATAATAATTGAGGGAAGAAGTTTATCTATGCTGACATCAGCCATATAAAAGCCATAATACTACTGAGTTACAAATCTTATTTTATTATTGGTTTCTAGAAAAAGAGGGGGAGGAGACAATAAGTGTCAAATACTGCACTAGGCACTTTGTATAAATTCATTGATTTAATTATAGCAGTGATTCTTCAAATTGAGCATTTATAAACCCCACTAAACAGATGAAAATGGGCCACAAACTTTTTTTTTTTTGTTTTGTTTTAGGAAAAGCTAACATTGTCCTAAGAGAATTATTTGCAGATCTGGACCTGAACTCAGTTTTCACTCACTATAAAGCTCTAGTTCTTTGCATTACCTGGATCCCTTTTTGGAATTGATACTGTTTATGTAATGCATTCCAGTTTCCCCGAGTTTCTAGTTAAAGAATCGACACTGTGTTGGAATAAGATGAACAATGAACCCAGCATAAGAACACTTGCCTCCAGTCCTGAGCCCTTCACTATACTGTCAAGATCTTGGGCAAGGCTCTTTGTACTCCTTGAGACACCATTTCCTTGTCTACACAATGGGTCCGCATGCTTTCTTCCTCACAAGAGCTGGCTAACAGAAGAAGTGTATTATGAACACCCTGGGAAAGGTAGGAGGTCATACAGTGTCAGTCAGTTTCTAATTGTCTCAGTATCAGATATAACCAGTATTATCATCCCAATCCCCATGCCTTAGTCATCCTCTTTAACGCCATCCTCAGCTCCCCTTGACTACCCCCAACCCAATCACCATTCACGACATTAGCGAGGCACGTGGGCTCTATGTTAAAATGTGTCCCAGGAGGGTCACGCCCTCCCATGTCCCTTGGTGACATGTGAGTCCAAGCCACCATCTCCTGTAACTGGTAGCATCTGTCTTGACAACATGTGACCCTGCAGCCCCTTCACCCTGTGTTTTCTTTGCCATAGCTGTCAGTGTGAGCCCCATCACACCCACCTCTGAAAGCAGCCACTTCTCTCCATCACACTGAACTCCTGACCTTGGCTCTAATGGCCCCCTGAGACCCAGCTCTCACCTACCTCTCTATCTCAGGTCCCACACTCCACCGGCTGACCCTTGAAGCACTCGCAGTGCTGAAGCTCTGCCAGGTGGGCTCCATGGCCGCACCCTGCAGAGCCTGGGCTCTCAGCTCATACAGCTCCTCCTCACAAGGACCCCCTTCCTCCTCCATGTGCAGAGCGGTCCACTCCCGCTTCCTGCACACCTGCAATACCTACTGTCTGCAGAGCATGTTTTGGTACCCGAAATAGTCTATTTATTGACCACTGTAGGGTCTCTTGCTCTGACAAGGTTTAAGCTCCATGAAAGAAGGAACCCATCTCTCTTGCTTATCACTAGCGCCCACAACAGAGCATGGCTATGCTATGGCTATACATCGAATGAATTTTAACAGTGAATCTCTCTTATACTACCACAGTCACTGTCATACAACCTTCAGCCTTCATTCACTGCCTTCCAAATCTACCCTGAATTGTCCAGTACACCAAGGTTCCTTCTTTCTGACTGCATCTCCTCACGTCCCTTCTCCAGCCACACACACCTGCATGCATCTTAAGCTGTACTTTTAATCTAGGGCATCCCCTATGATTTCCTTAATCATTCAAGTCCTACTGGTCCTTCCTTTGCCCAACTCAGATGTTATTTCTTTTCTTTTCTTTCATTTTTTGTGGTACTAGGGGTTGAACCCAGAAGCATTCTACCTTTGAGCTACACCCCCAACCCTTTTCATTTTTTTGTTTTGAAACAGGTTCTCCCTGAGGTGCCGATGGCCTCGCTAAGTTGCTGAAGCTGGCTACGAACCTGTGATACTCCTGTCTCAGCCTCCCAAATACCGGGATTACAGGCATGCGCCACCACACCTGGCCAGGTGTTATTATTTTCTGTATGAAATTTCCCCTGTTGTTCCAGGAAGCTCAGTCTTTCTCCACCATTCATACAGCTTTCCTCAACTGAACACTTATGTGTGTGTGTGTGTGTGTGTGTGTGTGCATGTGTGTGTGTGTGTGTGTGTGTGACTGAACACTTAGCTCGGTGTGTGTACGCATGCGTGTGTCTATGCGGCCGCTTCCTCACAGTCTATTTTTTGAGAGTGAGATGGGCTAAAGTAAGATGTAGCATATCCACTATGCTCAGTCATGTTTATACACATTGCCTGCTCAAAGTCCTATTTCAGTTCCCTCCAAAATCACTTCCCCATTTCACAGAGGAAGACGTTCTAGGTGAATGAGATTAAATAAATGTGTTAGGGTGGCACCACTTCTATGTTGGCCAGACTGGAATAGACCCAGGTCTGACATCAAAGCTAAAGTGTTCTCCTACTGTTCTTTGCTTCCTCAGGACAGCACTGGATTTAATGGAAGGCACTGAATTGACTTGAATGGGAGTCAGGGCTGTAGTGAAGAACAAGTCTGTCTATTTCTCGATTTGGGTGTCCTCATTCCTGTCTTTATTCACTCTGTCTGGTTCCCTTCCCCTGCGTACCATTCCACACAATGTGAAGGAAAAAGACCCAGTTGCTGCCCAGCGGTGCCCCCTTCTGACCAACACGCCACACATTCCTGAACTGCGGACAGAGCTCATTGTACTTTGGCATTTGTTTTAATGGTCAGAACGAATGGATTGCGACTGTTGGATGATACTGAAAATTAGGTTTATTTGGAGATGAACTGATCTCAAATTGCTAATGTTGTCATCTCAGGAGGCAAATGTGCGGTTCATGCTTGAAGAGAAAAGAAAAATATCTCATCTTCCCCCCAGTGATCCATATGAGAAAACTTGAAAACCCACCAAATTAGAATTGCATTGTTCTCCCTGGCGCTCTGCCAGCTTCCCACACTATTCAAAGCAGTCATTTCATTCCAACAGCCCAGGGAAAACATGTTTGCCTTAGCCTAGAAAAAGTTAGATTAAAATTTCACATTTGAAATAGTAGCAGGGCAGCCACGTTCAACAGAGCAGCCTTCCTAGATAGTTGAGTTGCAGGGGCAGGCTGGGACCTGTGGCAAAGCCCGAGAAGGGTGAACCATTCCCGTGGCTTGGACAGAGTGGGGGTAGGATTGGAAATGCTGTGTTCTGGTCCCAACTCTAGCTCTAATTTAAGGACAGAGCCTGAGTATGTGGTTTAATTCCGCTCTACACTGCAGTACTGAGCACCTATTCCAGAAAGTTTAAAGGCATCATAACACCTAAAAACAGAATGAAGCATCCCTAACACCCAATCATTCTTACCGGGAGAGCAGCTTATTGAAGCTTAATGTCACCAAGTCCTTGTTTTTTCATTGGTAAAATGGCAAAAGAGGGGCCGTTTTCACAGGGTGATTTGTGAGTGTTAAATCAGATGCTGTTTGTGAAAGTACCAAGAGCCTGGCAGAGAGTTGAAGAGGTGTCACGAGACTTAGCACTCCGGCTGATCACAGTGGGTTAAAAGAGAGAGGTCAGCGAGCCACAGCCTGCAGAACAGCTGCCCGCCTTGTCGTGTCCACTCATGTCCATTTCCTGCCTTAGCATCCCTCTTTTCTCCTTCCCTTCTCCCTTTCCTTTTTCTTCTTCTTTCTCTTTTCTCTATGCTGAGTTAAATTCTAGATAAATACACTGAGCATTTTTTAGAAAAAGCAAAAATCATTTCTTCCTCCTGGTAGATGCATCTGTGCTTAGACGCTTGGGGTGGCCTGGGTAGCTGGGACGGGCTGTCACCCACAGGCTCAGATCCTTGATTGGGAAAAAGCTTAACATGGCTCTGAGTGAACACACTACACTTGACATTGCTGGGGTTTTGTAACATGGGACTGATCTTCCTCTAGTTCTTAAAATCATCCTGTTGTATATTATTCTTTCTTACGAGACTGTGGACTTCTTGAGAATGGGGTCTATGCTGGGTCACGTATGCAGATCACAGTGCCTACAATTAAGATCAATAAATGCTTTTTGACCTAAACACTTCTCTTCAAGATTACAAAACAATACATTTGTAGACAAATTCATTTATATTTATAATTAAAATTATAGGATTAACAGGAAATGTGTTACTTTCCAATTCTGTCGTTTGTTCTGATGAATTCTCTGGTGTGGTTTTGTATTTATTTGGGGCTTCAAAGGCAATGATTTCTTAGAAACAGGAAGTGACACTTTAGTCCGTACTACCCATAAGGAGATGAATGAATGAATGAAGAGCAATCGAGGACATGTCTTTTATGATTTGGATGGTTTGAGGGAGTTTTGTCCTTAAATTAGGAAATAATGGACAGCTGTCCTTCCAGACCCTCCACTCTGTGAGCTGTGAGCTTGCGTCAGCAGGAAGACATGGCGCACAGGGGCACAGCTGGGCCACAGAGGAACCTCTGTTCTGCCCCTGTGAGCAACTCCACCTGTGACACTCCTGAAGCATCCCCAGGATCTGCTCATCAGCTCAGAGTGGGTCCAATTAAAGCCTCATTTGCAGGAACGTAATCACAGTTTCCTGCAAATTGGAGGAAATGCTATTCCAATCAAACATTCCCCTAAGAGTTAAGTTTCCTGGTGTTAATGTGACATTTAGCAGTTGGCATCACCCTCGAAATTATCCCTTTTGGGGAGGAATCTTTGCATGAGAAACACAAGTCTGACTAGTGCCTGGTTTTGATAGAACCTACTATTCTACACAGCCCATCACATTTGCAAACTTGGGCTCCAAGTCAACCATTGTCCACCCGATTATTGTGTGATACGAATGTGGGTGAGAGTGGCAGGCTTGTTCCATTTGGTATACATAGCTGGCATATATTTTCTAAAGTTTTGGCCCATATTATAACATGTAATTTTCAGAATAACTCCAGGATTTATTTTTTTAAACTGCTACATTTCACGATTAAAAATAGCAGTAGTAACAGCAAATTTACTGTTAAATGC
This sequence comes from Glis glis, assembly GCA_004027185.1. Lineage (NCBI taxonomy): Eukaryota > Metazoa > Chordata > Mammalia > Rodentia > Gliridae > Glis > Glis glis. The sequence continues at coordinate 53,206 of PVJS01000108.1, read as the reverse complement.
AAAAGTTGAACGCAAAAGTTGAAAATCAGCCAGTAAATTGCTCAAAATTATATAATTAGGAAGTGGTGAAGCTAGTATTCATTAGTGGGTCTGTTTAGTTGCTTCATCTGTGCTGGTAATTACTAAGCTATGTTGATTTTCAGGCCAATCAAGGTGGAACATGGAATAGGGCCATGGGTGGTCCTCACCTAGATACTTAACATCGCAGCAACAACACACTCTCAGGGGCTGGGTTTTTGTGCAATTGTAGGAATTGGAGAGGATTGGTCAGAGGATTGGACCATTTTTCTTAATCATTCCGAACATGGGAAGTCTTTCAGGGAAGGGGTGGCAAATTAGGTTTTGTGACCATTTTAAATGTTTGACAAAAATCCAAAGACAAATATTGTGTTACCTGTGAAAACTTTGTGAAACTCATAGACTAGGGTGTGTAAGCAAAGTTCGTCAGAGCACATTCACCCATTTGCTCCTGTGTTATCTACGGCCACTTCCCTGCAATTACAGAAAAGCTAAGTAGTTAGGACAGAAAGCATGTAGGTCCCATCAGGAAATGTTTCCCATCTGTCCCTCTAGTTTGCTGTTCCCTGTTGGGGGCACAACCAATGGTCATCTCCTACATGGATCCTAATGGCTCTTGTGTTGTTTCTTTGCCCTCTTTCGAATATGAAATAGTACTTACAGTACATAACCGAAGGTACCCCATTTCACTTATACTGCTTTGACCGAGAGGCTCTGATTCCATCTCATTCAATTGTGGTTGTTGCCATAACCCATCCAGAGCAGCCCTGTCCATGAGAACTCCCTGTAATGGTGGAAATGCTTCATACCTGTGCTGCCAAATATGGTAGCACAGCCATACATGGCTCCTGAACCATCAAAATTGAGCTACAGTATTGGAGGAATTTAATTTTGAATTTTACATTAATTTTAATTTAAATGTGGTTCCTGAATTGACAGTAAAGGTCAAGAGGTTTCCTGCTGAGCCATTCCACAGCCTCAGCTTAAACAATTCAATGCCAAGAAATCCACACCCCCATGAACTCCATTTCAAGGTTTCCCTTTCATTGTCAAATGTTTCCCAATAACATGCGGGCATTATTTTTAGTTCCACTGCTAGAGGCCAAGCAGAATAAGCCTAATCTCCCCCAGACTCTGCAATCTCTCACTTGTCTGAAGTGAGAGTATGGCACAAACCCATGTAGAAATCTCTGGAAGAAATGCTTTGCCCTCCAAGGGTGAGCTAGAAGTAAAGGGCATGAAGCTGCACAAGTAGAAACAAAGCTATTTTATTGTCACCCGCTGGGATTTTACACCCAGCACGGAGATTCTATTTTGAATTGAAGCTTGAGTCCCAGTGGGTGGCAGACCTTCCACCAGGAAGACCAGATCTTTTCTTTCTATGTCTACAGGAAGCTACCGCTCAGTTACAGGGCCAAGTCTCCCTCAATAAGTGGCTTCCACCTGCTGTTCTTAATTTGAAAAGAATGAGAGAAATGAAACAGAAAGGAAGCCCCAATCCATGGCCAAGGGGCAAAATCTATTGACAGTGACATTCAGATCAAATTACCCCTGGGTTTGGATCTGGTCTGTGTTCTTGATTTCTTGAACTTTTGGTCCTTTGTACCAGCTTGATGCTTGTATCTTGCCATTACTTCTATCAACTCCAGGATCTACTTCCAGAAATTCCTTTTCTATTTAAATTAGCCAAGTTGATTGTTGTTATTTACAGGCAAAAATCCAGGTTGGTGTAGTTGTACAAGCTATTGCTGTGTTACTTGTAGGTGGTGTTGAGGTTACTCATTGATCTCCAGGGAACAGGGAGAGTCTGGGAAAGGCGACTGGTGTTGGTTGACCTTCATTACATGTAATGCAAAAGTCAGGCTGAGTTTGGAATTGGCAAGGCTGTGTCACGAAGCCCACATCTGAATCAGTGTGTAGAATTTTACTGTGCGTACTAAATGAGACAGTGATCTTAAAGTTCCTGGAAAGTCCAAGGCTCTCAAAAAATGACAGCGACAGCTCACTTCCCTGGAGACCCTGCCCTTCCAGCTGGGATTCCTATGCTCATATTTCTGCTGTTTGGCACACAGGTTCACCCAATCTGCCCCATAGATCCAAATCCTACAAATAAGTCCCAGTTCACTTGCCTCCACCCCTAAGTGTCCTTCTAGCACTTTCTCATCAGAAAGACTACCTACAACCACTATCTTCTATCATTTTGGGGAATTTGGCTGCATTTTTCCTATGATACTACCTATCAAATATCATAGAGCTTTATGACCATGATTTATCTCCCCTACTAAATTGTAATCTCCTTGAAGGTAGGATCCAGGTCTTGTTCATCCACATTCAACTCAAGTTCATCACAGTAAACCGTTGCCCAGTGCCTGCGTTCTCACAGGCTCCTTGCCTGCTTCTGGGTGTCTGAGAATGTGTAAGTCACAAGTGAGCCTGAGGGCTTCTCCAGGGACTGCCAAGCCTGGCGAGAGCAATGGTCACAGGCATTAGGCTCCCAAGACAAAGCCGAAGCATTGTGTTTACAGGGACTGCAACTATAGAGAGAACTGTGGGACAAGGGAAGCCCTAAACTGAAGTTCTGTCAAGAAATCAGCATCTGATCATCCTTTAAAAAATAAAAAAGGTATATGGGGAAGGCTTCTAATCCTGAGCGTGAGTAAAGACATCAAGAGCTAGGACTATTTTGGAGTAGCTTATGTGAGTAATAATTGACTGGAGAAAACAACCTTTAAAATGTGGGCCATGTACCCTTAAATGTTCATTAACTTATTTCCCTACAAAGCATTTATGGCTGGTCCACTACATTGCAGGCATGATACTTTAGGGTTACAAAATGAACCAGACAGTACTTGCCCTTAAAGAGCTACAGTGGAGGAGAAAGGAAAGCAAAAAAAAAAATAATCAGGACCCAGGGTAAGAGATGCTATGATGGAGAGAAGCTCAGATAAGGAAGAAAGTGGGGGAAAGTGCTGTTTTGTTGCAGCACAGGGGGACGGGGGGAGGCCTATTCTATGTGGAGGGAGGACAGCTTAGGGAAGATATTAAAGAAACATATCTGAACTGTACTAGAAGCTTATTGGCTGTTTCTCAGGCCTACTGAGAATTCCCAGGAGAGGGGTGGGTGTGAGGATGTCAGCCTGCAGCTAGATCTGGCGAGAAGGCTCAGTGGTAGTTTGACATCACTGGCATGTGAGGCCGGAGGGAGCAATGACTGTGCCATAGGTAACATCCGAATCTCAGAGGCCCCGCATGCTCTACTGAGAATCCTCAATGCTATTCTGAGGCTACGAGAAGACATGAAGCATTTGAAAGAAAAGTCACGGGATTGTATGTTCATTTTACAACAGCCATTCCACCGATCGTATGGTGCCACTGGCAGTCAGGAGTCACGTGAGGAGGTAACTGTGATTTCCCAGGAGAAAGACAATGAGAACCTGGCTAAGGCAGAAGGGCCGCACTGAGAAGGGGCAGACAGAGATATGAAGAAGGCAACTAATTCAGAGAATGAGTTGAGGGTGACTTTCCTGGCTTTACAGTTAATTTTCCAGATGAATAATGGAAAGTTATCACCTTCCATCCCATTAAATACACACAAAAAGAGATCATCTGAGGGTTGTTTTTGTTTTTCAGTAGCTAGACAGTCATTTTTCCAGTATCTACAGTGGAGATTGCTAGAATCACTACTACTGATTCTGTAATGATCCTGAAATTAAATTGCAAGCAAATCAGATTATTGAAATATAACTCTATAAATAAATCTGTATGTCTATACACATCTATATACACATTTATATTCACATCTACATATGTACATACATATATATGCCCATGCATATTTTTATACACATCTTTTTTTTCTTTTTTTGGGGGGGTGGGTGGGCACTGGGGATTGAACCCAGACAGAATTCTACCTTTGAGCTACACCCTAGCACTTTTTTTAAAATGAATTCTTGCTAAATTGCTGAGGCTGGCCTTGAACTTGTGATCCTCCTGACTCTGCCTCCCAAGTACTGGTATTATAGCCATGCACTATCACGCCTGGCTCAGATATCTCAAGTGAGCTATGACTGGCAAATGATTGGCAGTGCTGACGCAGATGCAGGGATAATCATTCCATAGAAGAAGAGTTTTGACATGTTGCATAGAAACAAACCTACTCAATTTCCATCTGAGTAGTTAGCTCAATCATTTTGCTTAATCAAGAGTAAGATTGGCCAGTAGATTAAATGATGCCAATGATTTTCATTTCACTCTATTAGAACGAGTTAGATAATTTTGAAAATAACTGCAGTTTATCAAGCCCCTAAATGTGGCAGTCATTGCATAGAGATGATCTCCTAATTGCATAAAACCTAAAAGTAGGTATTTTTTACCCCCAATTTAAGGATGAAGGAACCTACTTTGGAAGAGTTTAAGTGGCTGAATGGTGCCACTCAATGGTGGTTTCAGGGTTCAAATTTAGGATTCTCTGACTTCAAATCCTGAGCATGTGTCATGATGATTTGCTTTCTCCCCAAATATATTAAAATACAAGGAAAAGTTTATTTTTATTTCTTGGGGTTCATTGTAACAGAACCTTGAAAGTCTTCAAATCTCTGATATGATGTTTTCCACATATAACTGGCCTCCTTAAAAATGAGAGGTCAAATACAGAGATCATGTTTTGTAAAATGTCAGAACACATTGAGAATGAGGGCTGGTGCTGGAGATGACAGCAGAACTTTGAGGGTAGATCTGGGATGATCGAGCAATCTCAGCGTGATTTATGATAATTCCATCAGATTTAGTATGCATTTTCCTAAAGGCCACTTTATAAGTTACTCCATTTCATACATCCCAAGTCCATCAAGGGTGGATGGTTTGAGATTTTACATATCCATAATTGGAATCCAAAAGTTACCAGTACAATAGAAAAATACACTAAAAATGTTAATAAAATTTTACTGGCACATCAGAACAATTATTATTAATATCCTTAGTTATCTTTCAAAAATTTCCATTGCACCTGGACAGAAGCCTCCAAAGATTGCAGTGGGAAACAGTGGGGAGTGGCTGACTCTGCTAGACAGACATCAGACAGAAGTAGAATTTAAGTTAGGTCTTAGGAGATTAAATCGTTCTTCAAGAAGAACAGAGTCCAAGCCGAGCATGGTGGCGCACGCTTGAAATCCCAGTACTTGGGAGGCTGAGACCAGAGGATCCGGGTTCGCGGCCAGCCTCAGCTACTTAGTGAGGCCCTCCACAACTTCGTGAGACCCGGTTTCAAAGTAAAGTATAAAAAATGGGGCCGGGGATATAGCTTGGAGGTAAAACGCCCCTGGGTTCAATCCCCGGTACCGCAAAAAAAAAAAAAGAAGAAGAACAGAGTCCCGAGTTATGCATGTAGTTCACAAAAACTTATGTGAGGCAGCAAATAGCAGGAGCAAAGCCCACAGGCAGAGCCAGACAGTACGCGTCATGAGAATCCCACTATTCTCCTCTCAAGCAGAGCGCCCAGCTCAGTGCCTGACCATGTGAGAGCTGGACACACATGCCGTGCTTGTAAATGGAATACTGATGCATTCGAGTGAATCGGTGTCACAGCTTCTGGAGGGGCGGCTCCCGCTCTGGTGGGAAGTGGGTTTTGGTGGTCCATAAGCCCATTAGTGGCTCTTGCTCTTCAAATGGGAAAAGGAAGGAGGAAGAAGAAGGAAAGGAGAAAAGGGAGGAAGAGGAGGAGGAGGAGAAGGAGGACAAGGAGTCAGCTCTGGGAACTGTAGCAGTATTCCAAGAAGAAGAAAAAATGGACGGTATTCTCAAAACAAGAGGAAGTTGCAGAGTAATTAGAGGAGAAAAAATAGAATAAACTTGCTGTTGACATTTAGCTATTTTGAGGATTATAAAGCTAATTTATGGTGATTGCTTCCAAAAGGATATGGAGGTCTTGATTGTTTCGACAACTGATCCACAAACATAATGAATGTCAACTACCAGCAAAATCTACGGCTGGGTCAGATACAGTGACAAGAAAGAAAACAAGATTTTTTTTCATGCCTTCTGTGTACCAGGCACATTGTCACATTTCCTCCTCATGAAACTTTGTAAGGGTCACATAATTATCAACAGTCTGTAGGAATATAAACCATGCAAAAAGGAAATAAACTGCTAAGCAGGCTCATGTGTTTAAACCAACTACATACTTCTGTAGGTCAGCTGACCCTTGGGCAGAGGGTCTGTTGTGAGTGTGGTGGGAGACGTCACCCAGAGCTTCCTACCATCCCTAGTGCACATGAGGGGTCTGTAAATTGTGCATCAGTAATCTGCCCTTAACCCATAAGCGATGAAAGTACACTTCAGTAGCACACCTGGGAGTGTGCTAATGGCTTTTAAGAATCTGAACCATCCACCTAGCAGCCATGTGAAACTATGTTGTAAGGGAGAGAGACAAGAGTTAGGAGAAGCAGTTAGGAAGCAGGAGCATTAACCCAGGCAAGAAAAGATTCAGCACAATGAAGGAGCAGTAGAGGTTAAGAGCAGGAGCTCGACTCAGGAGATGGGAAAGTAGCAGAACGAGTTGGAGCAGGATGGGTGATAGTTGGAAACAGGACTCCAGAGGAAGGGAGAAGAGCTGGTTGGATTTGAGTTGGAGTTGGAACTTCCGCATGGGTGACTGTCAAGGACACACTCAAGACAAGATAGAGCCAAGGACAAGACACAGAGGGCCACTTGTAGCTTGAATAGTGTTTTAATTGCAAAGTGAAGGAAAGATAGAACAAAGTTGCCAGCCCCCTCAGTCTTTGTCCCACAGGTCAAAATGGACTCAGAAACAACTGGGATTGGGTGGCTGCCATGCAAATCAAGCTATGCCCTGTGTAGTGAGCTGAATAGTCTCCCTCAAAATTTATGTCTATTCAAGCCGGGCGTGGTGACGCATGCTTTTAATCCCAGTACTTTGGGAGGCAGAAACTGGAGGATCCGGATTCGTGGCCAGTCTCAGCTCTTTCTCTCTCTCTCCCTGTCTTTCTCTCTCTACCTAGTGAGTCCCTCCGCAAATACGTGAGACCAGGTTTCAAAATAAAGTATTAAAAAAATAGGGCCGGGGGTGTAGCGCGGAGGTAGAACACCCCTGGGTTCAATCCCCGGTACCGAAAAAAAAAAATTATGTCTATCCAGAACCTGAGTGTCTAATCTTATTTGAAAATAGCATTTTTGCAGATATAATTAAATATTTTGAATTGAGATTATGATGGATCCCAGGTGGGTCCTGATTCCAATGATCAGTGTCCTTGGGAGGTAGAATAGAAGAAATAAAAGAAATAGCCAGAAGGAAGACAAACAGGGAAGGGAAGGGAGACTGTAGCTTTAAATCTAAAACTCCATGATGCCCCCATTCATCTTGACCCTGAAGGTCTGATTTCCTCCAAGCTTAAATTCCTAAAAGGTCCAGTAAGTAAAAGGTCCTGTAAATTCTAGATAGCTCTAAGTCCAGTTAATTGGTACAAATATTTTGTTAGCCTAAAGAATGTATTTTATAATGATAAGAGAAGTCTAGGTCTAAATTCTTTAAAGGTCCAATAATTCAAGGGAACCAAGCTCACCCCTTTCACATACCATTTGTCCACCCATCACAAAAGTCCCATATAAAAGAAGAACCCTGCACTCCCAAAGGGCACCCTTCTCTCACTCCGGAGGTGGCCCACATTCTCTCTTTTTTTTTTTTTGTGGTAAAGGGGATTGAACGCAGGGGCGTTCTACCTCTGCGCTACACCCCCGGCCCTATTTTTTATACTTTATTTTTGAAACCGGGTCTCACAACGTTGCGGAGGGCCTCACTAAGGAGAAAGAGAGACAGACAGAGAGAGAGAGACAGAGAGACAGGGAGAGAGAGAGCTGAGGCTGGCCGCAAACCCGGATCCTCCGGTCTCTGCCTCCCAAAGTACTGGGATTACAAGCGTGCGCCACCACGCCCGGCCCACATTCTCTCTTGAACATATATTTTTTACTTTCCTAAATAAATTTCTCTGTCTCTGACTGGGTCATGCTGAAATTCTTTTCCAAAGGAAAGCCAAGGACCCTGTTGATTCCAAGGCGAGGAATCCACCCTTCTCCTGAGACACAAGAAGAGAAGAAGGCACAGAGCCACGCAGAGGAAAGGACCTTGTGAAGACGGAGACAACTGGAGCCACGGTGGCACCGCTCTGTCACCAGGGTCCACCAGCAGCTGGACGAGGCAAGGAAGGAGGGTCCAAAAGAAACTCTTGGGGGTGCCATAGCCATACTGACACCTCGATTGAGGATTTTGGGCTCCCAGAACTCTAAAGGAATAAATTATTGCCTCAAGCTACCAAACATGTAAGAACTTGTCATGTCAGTCCTGGGACTCTACTACACCCCATTTCTCAGCAACCAATTCTGGACTGTGGCTGAGTGGCTTCGAAATCCGCCGCTCTCTTCTGATGGAGTTGCGGTACTCCTTGCATTTCATGAAAACCCAGGGAGAACTGAGAAACTGCCACAGGACAGCCTCTTGGAGAAGACGGCGAGATGGCCTTGCCACAGCTCTTTACAAGCCTCCCATCCTCTCCTGTCCTAGGAGGGCCACAGAGTGTTCTCCTGAGGCCCAGATGAGATGCAGTGGAAGCTGGTTCCTGTGTGGCCAAATGCAGATGGATAGCTGCAAGGTTGCCAGGGGCCATGGTGGACCAGTTCCCCCAGCATGCTCTGCTACTAGAATTGTATTCAGTTAAAGATAAGTGCCTGACCTCACTTCCCAGATGGACCTGACTAGGACATTCTCAGAACTAGCATCACAGCCATGGTCTCTGATGCTGGGGGTGGCTGGGCCCCAGCTGTGAGGTCACACGGCACTCAGTTCTCTTCTGCTCTCAGGCTCTGACTTAATGCACGGGGTGATGGGTGAGCACACTTCCAGGACTACCTCCCTGTCTGCACTGGCTTGGCCTGTCTGCTGGGCAGCACATGCTCTGATCACCCTCCCTGAGGCCCCATCTCATCCCCTGCAGACTACTTCGTCATGGATTCAGTAAGCCCCACTCAGGACTGCAAATGTGTCCCTTTATCTCTCCTGATTTCTCTCCTCTCCACCTCTTAGTGAGGGTTTCTCTCAAGATGAACAGATTCCTTCAGTGCCCTGGTGACCCTTGATGTCTCCAAACTTGATGGCTTCCCATTGGACCCTATCCTTAATAAATGCACTGCTCTGAACACCCACAGAGCAATTTCTGGACCAGGCTGGTAGTTACTCCTTTGACTTTTTAGCCATCCAGTTGCCTTGATAGTATGAGTTTCAGTGACCGGCTCCTGTAATCTTTGCCCTTTTCAAACCAAGAAGCCTAGACCACCCTGTCTGTGGCAAAACATTCCACCCACGCTTTGTGAAGCTCACAGTCTAGTGGGGGAGTTAGTCAACTGGACTTAGGTCCAGATGATCTAGGTTTGATCCCCATGTCCACTGCTTACTAGTTTGGTCTTCTTGGGTAAATGACTGGACATCTCTAGGTCTTAGTTTTCGTGCAAGATAATATAAGGATTAAATGGGTTAATACTGAAAATCACCTAAAACACTTTGCCACAGAGTGGGGCCTCAATGTTCAATAAATATCAGCAAAGAAGGCCATGCTGTCAATGGCACTGATGTTGACTTTGACAATATTGACTGTGCCCTGGGCATTGTTCTCTAAGAAACCACTTCTGTAAGTATAAAAACTCTCTACTCTTTTGGGATTGTTTTATTAAGTTATGAATTCCCCAAAGGCCATTGTCTTGTTTCATCCATCCTGTATCCCTGGGACTAGAGATGGAGCCTGGTACACACAGCTTTAAAAAAACTATTGTCCACACTCTCCTCGTCACCGTTTTACTTTTTTTTTTTTTTTGAAGAACTGGGTATTGAACCCAGGGGCATTCTACCTCCAAGCTATACCCCCAGCCCTATTTTTTTATTCTTTATTTTGAAACAGAGTCTCACTAAGTTGCGGAGGGCCTCACTAAGTAGCTGAGGCTGGCCGTGAACCTGGATCCTCCAGTCTCAGCCTCCCAAGTACTGGGATTACAAGCATGCACCACCATACCCAGCTTACCTTATTACTTTTCTAATAGGATGTGCAACATGGGCCAGATATCCTGATGAGAAAAATTACTGCTTCAACAATTCAAATAACTAGGGAGTATATGTATAACATATTTCTAAACCTAAACCCTGAGATATATATTGGGTAACAATTATATGAGCAGTTTAAAAATATAAAGCTCATATTGTACATTTTCCTATTGCCACAAATATGTTGAGTTGTACAGTATTTTTCTTCTTTAGAGGTTATTTAACTATATCAATCTTATTTCCAGTTCAATTATGAAACCAACAAGCCACTCATCCCATACATCCAAAAACAAATTTAGTCTTCTGAATATTAATTAACATTGTTTCAAAGAGACGGCCGCTGTTTATCATTGATTTAAATTAAATATTGAGAAGGAAATTAAAGAGATTTTTATTTCATTTATTCAGCAGCAACATTACAATTTATACAAATGAAGGCATAATTAAACAGTCTGCCATTAAATTACAATCTGCGTCTCATGTAAGCAAACATATTAAAATTGAAAATGCTTGTCATGAATATAAAAGCAGCTTGCTTCAATAAGAATTATTCTGAATGTATCATGCACATTTAAACAATTGTTGTTTATTTTCCAGAAGGGACCTTGGCTCTTCTGATGTGGCCAGACTTACAGGTTGCATTATTTTAAGCTATAAAATAGATAATAATAATTCTAAGACTACAGATAAGAGCACATGATGTGATAATTCCTAATAAGCACTTAACTCACACTTATTTAATAACTTGAAAATTCATGACCTAGGCTTCATACTCTAAGAAAGGTCTTACTGTCTTTTGCTTATTACATACTCTAAGGAAAATCTTTTTGTTTTTTGTTTGAGGGAGAGAAGGATGGAGGGCAGGGATTCTCCCTCTAATCCCTGAGTATGGAATGCAGGAGAAGTAAAGAAAATCTATCCGATAGGTTGGGGCAGAGAGTGGACTGAGTCCTCCATTCACTATTCCAGAGGGGCTCCAATGTATGTGTCAAAAATGTCTCTCTTCAAATATTGGTTATGTCTTGTGTCCCTTTTTAATCCACTTTACTGAAGTATGATTGACATACAGAAAACTGTACTTATTTGATGTATTCAACTTGATGGATTTGGAGGTAAGTGTACACCCATGAAACCATTCTCACTATCAAACCCTGAACATATTCCTCCCCAGAGGTTTTCTCCTGCTCTATTGATTTATTACTATTTTCCTGTGTGTTCCAAAAGTATTTAGGGTCTATCTTATTGGCCAACTTTCTGTTTTTGGTACTGGGGATTGAACCCAGGATCATTACACCTTTGAGCTACACTACCACCCCTTTTTATTTTTTATTTTGTAACACGGTCTCGCCAAGTTGCTGAGGATCTAGTTAAATTTCTGAGGCTGGTGCTGAACCTGTGATAGTACTGTCTCAGCCTCCTAAGTACTAGGATTACAGGTGTGTAATACCATGCCTAGCTTGCACCAACTTTTAAATATACTACATGGCATTGTTAGTTATAGGCAGAACCTGCTGTTCAGACAGATTGTACCACTAGGACTTACTCATCTTGCATGCCTAAAACTTTGTACCCTTTGACTAATATCGCCACATGGAATAGCAGGCAGCTATCCCAATGTTATTGACTCTGCACAGTGAGCACCCCCCACCCCTGACCTCCAGTTCTCACTCTCCCATATTCCTCTAGTCCACCTGGCTATAGTGAAAAGAGCCTGGGGAAAAAATGCATAGAGATGTTGACTGCTGCCCAATCCACACAGCTGATGACAAAGAAGCAGTCTTCTAGCCCAACCAGTCAGGAAGTGGGACTAAATGATTTCAGACAGTCCAGCTGCCCTGTCAAGTGAATACCGGCCGTTGATAAATGACTGATCGCTACTTTCTGCCCTGTGCTGGTCTTAAAGAAGAGACTTACCCATGGAGGCTCATCCTTTATGTCTGGCCATGTCTAAAGCTCAGCTGTAGCCCTGCCCTTGGTACCATGAGGCATTCCCATAGCCATGAAATCAATTTCCTTTCTCCTTAAACAAACTGAAGTAGGTTACTAAACCAGGCATCCAAAAATATTAACTTATACACTCAGCAAATCTAACTTAAAGTGTGTTTGTTTCTTTTGCTAGTCCCTGCTTCCCCCTGAGCCTCAATTTAAAGTCAGCTTAATCAGACTGCCTCCAAATAAACAGATGCTTTGGGGAGTATGTCCCATGTCTATTCACTTTTTTTTTCAGTCCAATTTATTGAATCTAAACTTCAATTCTACTCTGCAGCACCCTCTTGAGAAATGGTTGTGAACTTTCCGATTTCCAGTCCTCTTCCCAGGTGCCAACATTTGATTAGAAGAGATTTGGAAAACACAATTTGTACCTGAATGCTTCAACTTTCATGGACTAGCCAGGATGTTTTTCTTTCTTTCTTTCTTTTTTTTTCATGTATACCTGCCCCATATCTTCTTCTATAATAATAGAAATGATTGTGATTAGAAGGCCCTATATTAACTCTGAGGAGTCATAGTTTAAAAATTCTACATCCTCTCTGGGGCTCCTGACCGTTGTCTTAGCTATGGGTGCATGAAGACATGTGGGTACTTTCAGTTGTGAACACTTTTGGTACTGCTTATTCACTTCTTTAACTAACTTAAAGGCAAACATCAGGCCTTCCAGGAGATTCATTTCATTTTTATTTTGGTCTTGATTAAGATGTATTGATTGCACATATCCATGGGGTGCAGTGTGGTCCTTCAATACATGGACACAGCCTTCACTATCAAATCCAGTCTCCTTGTACTGCCCCGCCCCCTTCCCAACTTTTACTAATCACTATTTTGCATTCCAGTTGACTTTTTAACATGTCTCCATATGAGAGGATATGTGGTACATGTTTCTCTGAGTCTGACTTATTTTACCCAACTTCTAGCACAGAATTGTGGCCCCACTCTAGTGGATTCAAGTAAGACACCCCAAAGAACTCTACCCTTCCCACTCACACCTCTGCCCATTCTCTCCAGCAGGAATTCAGTTTAGTGTCATTGCACTCCACCCCATCTCTCCTCATCCACTCAGCTCCACCTTTGTTGAGGAAGATCCTAGCTTCTTCCATTCATTTTCCTTTCTCTCATTCCAGCCCCATCCCCTTTTTCTTGAATTTACACTAGTCCCTCCAGTTGGCCAACTCCAGATTATTCCTATTAGAAAAAGAAGTGAGCCTGGCATGGTGGTGCACGACTTTAATCCCAGTGCTTGGGAGGCTGAGACAGGAGAATCACGGGGTTCAAGATCAGTTTCAGCAATTTAGCGAGACTCTCAACAACCTAGTGAACCCCTGTTTCCAAACAAAAAATAAAGAGGGCTAGGGTGTAGCTCAGAGGTAGAATGTCCTTGAGTTCAATCCCCAGTACCAGTAAAAAAAAATTAAAGAAAAAGAAGCCCACAAGAATCCAGGTCTTTTCCCTCTTCATCCAGTGCTTTGTCCATGCCACCTTAGAAGTGCAAGATCATCTATTTCTCTCAACATCTGTAGCTGTTTGATATTCTTCCATGTCCAGCATTGACACAGACTTTAGGAAAATTATTTTCTTCAGCAGAAAACATTTCAGTTGCAAATAAATCTAGCTGCAAAATTGCCAATGTAATGGCTCCTATTAAATGATGGTTATTGATTGGATTGGCTTGATAGACATGTGGTGAACTCAGTAATCACCTATTAACAAACATGGCCCCAAAAGTTCCTTTCTTTATTAGTTTCCTCTCATTTTTCTCCAAAATAACAGTGACTGCAAATGGCTCTAGATCTGGCTGAGATTCCTTCTAATATAACCAGTTGTTACAGAGCAAAATCATTAGCATGATGAAAAATTAATTAGAAAAGTCTGTTGCAATTTATAAATATGCATTTGTGGTTAAAGAAATGTGAAGTTTGGATTCTGTGTGCTGCCCCTCGGGCTGGATATTTTGCATGCTCATGGTGTATAAAACAAGAAACCTAATCAGATTGGTTCTGTCATAAATGGAAGTCATTTATTTGGCCCTAATTGGGATCTGAAAAGTTATTAAAGCATATTTTTGGAGTTTGTTCAAATTAATTATTGTGAAGCAAATGGATTTATAGGCAAGCTACTTTCTCAAAACATTTTTTCCAGAACCAGCTGTACTTTGTTTTAACAAATGAAAATTGTATGAGTAGGGCTAATATTATGAGCTATCACAGATGGAAAAAGAATTGAAGTTAACTAGGTTTAGGGCAGAGGTTTGGGAGGTTAAAAAAAGGGGTATCTTTATACCTATGTGCTCATATTCCATTGATACTTCTACTATATCTCTACCAGAAGAAAAAGAACAAGCTTACTGCAAGGAAGAAGGAACACTCTATTTTCTAGTTAATCTTTGGGGCAACATAGCTTTAGTTTATAGAGCTAGATTTGTCCTTAATACATAAAAAGTAGGCTAGTAAAAGCAGCTCTAATTTTTCGGCCCATGACAGATATGTCTTGATGGGCTAGGACGTGTTGCATAGAAGAGACTCAGGGTTCTACTAACTTGTAGAAGAGTGGAGTTTGATTAAGTGGTAACATGGAATTTGAACCTAGCAAGGACTCTAGGTATTTATGTTTCTCATACTTTTGCTAAATTCTGCATACTCTTTAGTCAGAAATAGGATTTATAACGTGAAAGCTTTCTTAATAAATATTCTATTTTAATTGAAACTACCTATCAGCATGTGACATTTTGAAGCCATCTATAACTCAGCTAATGACCACAAGGGCATTGCTAGTTCCTCCAAACCAGGGACTGCAGATTTAGCATAACTGGGAACCTTGCCTGATTTATGAAAATGTGTTAGGAATTGATATCAAATGACACTAAACTTCTAAGATGATGTCAACTATATTTATTATATCCATTGGCTATCAGTACATTGGTGTGGCACAGGATATTTGTAGTCTGAGAAGTAAAATATATGTGCACTCTTTATTTTGTCCCTTCAGCCAAATTTTTCGGCATACATTTCATGAGATAGGTGGCTTTCTGTTCATACTCATAGTTCTTTTTACAAAAGGATCAGTGAACCTTTCCCCTGACCTTCTGATTTCCACTGTCCTCCTCAATTTTCTCTCCCTGAATTGCTCCCCTTATGATGTAGAAGGAAGCTCCCTTCTGGGGAATTCCAACATCTATCAGCCCTTTGATAGGTACCAAACATTAGTATTTCCAACCACCCCTCTCCACCTCACTGAAATGAAAAGGAAACAAATTTAGACAAGAAAGCACCATGTACCATAATATAATGTTACAGTACAATCCTTAAAAGGCAATAATTATTTCTAAATAAATACAGGGCACTGCACTTTGAAGAAGGATTTGGGGGCAGCATGTGACTGAAGCAATATTTGATGATTCTAAAGATGAGTAAGTAGGTATGAAACCACCTTATGAAGTGTGCTGCATCCTGCCATGTTTGAGGGGGATTTCAGGGCACATCTCAGATCTTCCTTATTTGAAGGGTGAGGACTGAAGGTATATGTTGCTACCTGAGGGAAAAAAAGCCATTTCCCACCTGAAGGCCAGTTCCCTCAATAGAAGTTATTATATACTGATGCCTTTACTCACAACTGGACTTCCAAGCAAACAGGTAAAGCATCCAAATAAAATGTGGATAGAAGGAGAAAAATAAAACACTATGCTAAAGGGGTGGTGGTGCATGCCTGCAATCCCAGTACTTGGAAAGCTGAGACAGGAGGATCACAGGCTCTAGGCCAGCCTAATCAACTTCGCAAGACCCTCAACAACTTAGACCTTGTTTCAAAATAAAGAACTGGGGGTGTATCTTGGAGGTAGAATGCCCCTTGGTTTGATTCCCAGTAAAAAGAAAGAAGAAAGAAAGAAAAAGAAAGAAAGAAGGAAGGAAGGAAGGAAGGAAGGAAGGAAGGAAGGAAGGAAGAAAGAAAAAGAAAGAAAGAGAGAAACACTATGTTAAAGTTCATTCTTACAGCTTTGAACAGAAGGCCACACTCGAGAGACAAAGCACACAGTAACTCATCAAGTACTCTAATCTAACTGCTTCAGGAGGTTGGGCCTCTGCAAGTCTGAGACAAGGGAAGCTTGAGAGGGATTCTGCCTGGACAACAGGAGAGGAGGTGGAGGCTGACTGTGGCATTGCACAGCGACCAGGTGAGATTGAATTGGCCCTAAGGAAGTCCCAGGAAGCAGTTCCTGGCAAAGCAAATACAAATCCTCTTTGGAAGAAAATATCCCATATACAGGCTCTCAGGAATCCCATAGATGAAGTTAATAAAGCATGATTTTAGAAACAAAAATATCCCCACATATACAAGAAAAGTGTTGACAGAAATAAAAATGATGTAAGAACATTCTACACCCCCCCAAGCATTTAGATATTAGGAATGACAGATGAAGAATGTAAAATAACTTATAAGCTATTTTAAGAATAAAAGATGGTACAAAAATGACCAAGAAAAAAGTTTCTGTTATTAGATGATTCTGCCCATTTTCCCCAAAATTCCTCTGTTGAAGGCGTAACCACCAGTACCTCAGAATGTGGCTTTATTTAAAAGTACAGTTGTTGCCAAGGTAATTAGTTAAGACAAGGGAATACTGGAGTAGTGTGTGTGTGTAATGATAAACCTTATGTGTCAACTTGACTGGGCCACAGAGTTCCCAGATATATGATTCAGTGTTGTTATAGGTATGGCTATGAGTGTACTTCTGGATAAGATTAATATTTATATCAGAAGACAGGACAAAGAAGATTGCTCTCCTCAATGTAGAGCCTCAATTAATGAGCCAACAGCCAACCAGAGAACCCAGCAGAGAGAGGCTAAGGAGCAAACTAAATACAGAAGAAGACAGAATTGAGGTAAGGACCTAAAGAAATTCTCAAGAATGCCTAATAATGATATAAGGAGATGGAAGTTATAAAGAGAGTCAATAGACCTTGAGAAGAGAATATGAATATCTAATACAACTGTATATCTATTCAGCATCCTAGAAGCAGAGAGACTAGAAAATATGTAACAAGCAAAGTCATAATTTCAGATAATTGGTTAGACCTTTGAAAAACATGAATCCAGAAATATAAGAAATGCAAGGCATACCAAGTGGTAAAAATAAATTAATCCATCTCTGGGCACATTGTCACTAGATAGTAGAAAAAAAAATGGAAACCTTACAAATAGCAAGAGAGCAAAGACAGATTATTCAATAGGAATGACAATTAGACTAATAGTGACTTTTCAATAGAAAATTAAAAAGCCAGAATATGAAATGATATCTTTAAAGAACTAAGAGAAAATAATTAGCAACACAAAATTGGATATTCAATAAAACACTGTCTCAAGAATAATGACATTTTTAAGTATACATGCAAAAAACAGTCTATCCTTAACAAAATGCTACTTCTAAATTTCTTATGTATTTATTTTGGAAAAATAAAGCAACTAGAGGAGTAAGATCTAAGAAGACAAAGGGCTAGATAGAAATAGCAAAAAGTTTGCAAGCCTATTCAAATGTAATTAGAGAATGACTAACACATCATAATAATCACAATGATAATAATAGCATTATCTAGTTTGTGGTTTTAAAATAAGTCAAAACTGAAACTCTCAAGAAATATCATGTGTAAATCATGATGAAATAATAAACATTTCCTTGCTGAAAGAGTAAGATTAATTACCAAATGTAAAAATCCACTAGCAACATTTAAAAGAACATGAATTAAGTGTACTAACTTAGCATCCAATATAAAAAATAAAATCAATGAGTGAAATCAGAAAATAAATACATTTTAAAATTCAGTTCAAAAGAAGGAAAAGTGAGTATATGAAGCTTAATTGAAAAAATTAATAGATCCCCTTCACAGTGGAGAATTTCAACATACATATCTCACATTTTTAAATTTTTTGTGGTACCAGGAATTGAGCCAAGGGGGCCTCTATCACTGAGCTACAACCCCCACCCCTTTTTAATTTTTATTTTGAAACAGGTTCTCACTAAGTTTCTGAGGCTGGCCTAGAACCTGCAATCCTCCTGTCTCAGTCAATATTCTTACTGATATAATCCAAAACAACTAACCACAGAACTTAGAGGAAGGAAGATTTTTTCACTAAGATTTTTGGAAATTTTAGGTTCAGTCCACAAGAGGCCAGGGTCTGTGGATCTCAGGGTATGGGTGGCAGAAGGAAGCAGAGACAGAGAGAGAGCATGGGCTCTGTTTTCACATCATGGAGGCAGGAAGCAAGAGAGAGCAAGAAAGGACATTCAAAGACACAAAAACAGTCCCCAGGACCACACCCTTAGGGGTCAACCTCCTCCAGCCATACCCCACCTGCTTAGGTAACACCCAGTAAATCCATTACAATGGATTTACCCACTGATGAGATTACAGCCCTCATGACTCAATTATATCAACTCTGAACATTAATGCATAAGCTCTTCAGGAGATATTCTATGTCTAACCATAACACCTCCTGCCTCAAACTCCCAAGTACTGGGACTACAAGAGCATGTGCCTGCACACCCGTTTCCATATCTCTCATATTTACTATAAAAAGCAAACAAAAGTGAATAAGGTTGGATAAAATCTGTCATACATTAAAGAAGTTTGAACACAGAATCCTGTCCCAACCATCTGATATTAAAAGTTATTCTCAAGTACACGTGGGATAAAACAAAATAAAACAAACAATATCTGACCACATTATAGACAATAAAGAAAGATTCAGCACATTTCAAGTAGCTAATCCCGTAGAAAGGGCTTGGAACATGGCATACTGATATAAATACCACATGGTAGTAGACTGATTGCATAAAGAGCCCTAAATTATCTTAGCTCTTTGTGTCCATGTCCTCTGAGAGTGCCTTCCACACTGACTCTAGACTTGGCCATGGGACACAGTAAACTTGAGCAATCAGAAGCTTAAGAGCATTCTAACATATGTCTACTCCTCTTTGCAGCCCTGGTCACTGCAGGGCTGCAAATCCTAGGGGAACAGGCTGGAGGCCTGCTGAAGGTGATGAAGATAAACCAGGTGAGGCAGAACATCATGGCAGAAGGGCATGGTGGAAGAAAGCTGTTCAGCTCATGATGGCCAGAAAGTGGAGAGAGAGAAAGAGAGAGTAAGGGAGGGGCCAGGGACAAGATCTGGTCGCCAAGGGCATTCTCCCAGTGACCTGCTTCCTACAAAAATGTCCCATCTGCCTACGGTTTCTGCCTTCTCCCAGTAGTCCATTCAAATTATTAACCCACCAGATTAATCCCCTGATGAAGTTACAGGCTCATGATCCAGTCGCTTCCTCAAAGCTCCACCCCTGGACATGGCTGAATTGGGACCCACATATCCAGCACATGAGCTTTTGGGGACATTCTAGATCCAAACTATAATGACATAATAACAACATCTCTTTCCCCAACAGATAACGAGAGGAGCCTACATGTTACAAACTCAGTCTCAAGCATAAAAACATGATGCTATATCTCATGTTGTCATACTTTGTACTCAAACTACAACCATTGAATTAGATACTAAAGAAGCTAAATGATTGGTAAAGAAAATAGAGAATTACATATATACAGATTCACTCCATTGGCTAATCTGTATGAGCCAAGCCCCTGGACAATGAACCTTTTCACTGAGCTCAGGAATGCTACATGGATGGGAGAGCTGTTGACAGCAGCTCTGTCTCCGGAGTTGCAGGAAGATTATGCACCCGCCTCTATGTAGCTTGAGTAATTTATTTAATAGGTGCACCTGCTCCAGCCAGCTGTGAACCATTTGGTAAGGTGACCTGAGGCTCTTTCCAACTGTTTGGCGACCCCTGAATGGCATAGAGGGAGAGAGAAAGTCAGATGTAGGAGGGACACTTCTGCTCCTTTGAAGTGGTGGTGGTTGCTATGGAAACCCTTCTGGATGGCGCACTGGAGGAAGTCTGTCTCTGGAGTTCAAAGGAAGAGCTTCTGTGACAGGTGTTGGTTGTGGGGAGGGTCTTGACAGTGACCCCAGTCTCTCAAACTCTATATGAGAAATATTAACAACAAAGGGGTGCCCCCATGAGTGACACTTGCAAGGAATAAGGCTGAATATAATGTCCTAAAGAGAGCCCTGAATTGCACATAAAACAAGAACTAGGTTTATATTGGGCAATAAGATGCAATTCTATTGAATTCATAGCAAATCGACAAATATTGTAGAATTCTACTCTGCACCCTGTGCTGGGACCAGAACTGAGCACCCAATAGGAAACATGAAGGAGCTCCTGCCCTCAAAGAGGCAACTGGGTAAAATCTTGTGAAAACCAAGAGTGTGGAGGTTCATGCTTTGGGCTATATAAGGGATTATGGAAACATCAGGAAGAAGAACATTACCCAGTATATGCAGTAAGGGTGTAGGGGAGGGAAGGAGTGGGTGTCTATCAATGACCTTCTGAAACAGTATCATATAGATCCAGTAAGGTAACTAGTTTAAAATTAGCTGGATTTTAATGTGGTGTATACAACTTAGAGACTTTGGGGCAAATTATCTGTCAAATGAGGATGTTATGAGTTAAATCAGATACACCTGTCCAGCATATAATAACTGCTCCATCTCTTAGTTTTCACTATTCTTATCATAGCCAGCATGGACTGATATGGGTTGGGCAATTAGTCAAATATTTTTTTTCACAAAACAAAGAAACAACAATAAAACCCATCCCAATGAATTGTCCCCGTTAGCAACTTTATCCAGTGAGCACTACAAGTATCTCCAGTCTACCCTAGAGGCAATTTTAATACAATGAGTCTAGTTAGAGTTAAGGCCAAAAAGCTCATGAATAGCAGAATCTGTAGCCAAATCCAGTCTGTCCAGCTCCATTAACAAAGTATGTTCTACAGGCATGAGGATAACAATAGCAACAGAGAGCAGTCTCACCAGGCCTAGTGTGTGGCAGGGACTGCTCTATCCTCTGAGTTACATCCACTGTATTTTGATAATGATCTGGTGAGGAAGGTGCTATCATTTCCATGTAGGAGACTGGGGAAGGGAGACATCCCAGGCTAAGTCACTGTCCCCATGTCATGCAAGTAGGAAGTGTGGAGCTGAACTGGACCTTGACAGGCCAGGTCTAGATTCCCTGAGCTTAACAATGCATTTAGATCAGAATCCCTGAGATATAGGTTAATATATGGGAGAAAAGGCCAGAAGTTCTCTCAGGATCAATACCTGTGGAGGAATGAAGGAAACAGGACTTGGAAGAAGGAAAGGTTGAACTGTTTTGGTCACAAGTATACCTCAGCAGGTCTCAGGAGGAGCTCTGCAGATGAGACCACCTCTCAAAATAGTCCTGAACTGAGAGACAAGGGCTAGGGCTTATTCTACTGCATCAATCAGTAAAGTGGTACAGATTGTCTCTAAAGAGAACATAGCTTAATAAGGCAGTGCCTTCAGCCAAAGGCAATTCCCAGGGAGGGCTCTTGCTGCATTTATTAGCAGCCAGCACTCTCAGCAGCTGGGCCTCTGCCATAGCCCTATGGTTCTCTCAGCCCAGTCCTGTTCCTTATCCTGTCCCTTCAGTTACTACACAGTAAACCTGTGGCACTCCCAACTCCAACTTAGCATCTGCTTCCCGGAGCCTGCCGTCAGCACACCCTTGCAAAGTGGAAGGGTGCCAAAGTAATCCACTTGGCACCAAGGGGCTTCTTGATGTATGCCAGGGATGGTACTATGCTGGGGTTCCAGCACTGATCTCTACTGCGGCAGTATTGACATCTGTTCATACTGTCTTGCACTCTGCAGTCGGTGAGAAGTCTATCCCTCAGAGAATGCCCTCATATAGCCAAACTCCTATCAAACCTTATGCTCATCCCCTCCTCTACTCAGCACCTTAGGGCCAGTCCCAGATGTGTGCTCCCTGGTCCTGAGAGGATGAGCCAGTTTTGCACTTGAGCTCCTCTGGGTTTATCTCCCCTATGGGTTGTGCTGTGTTTCCACACTTGACTTGTTCTGGCCTCCATGAGGTGAGGTTGAACTACACCCTGAAGGAAATATATATTATCTTCAAAGCTTTTGCATCTCCATCAAGGAGAAGAGACAACTAGCTTTCAACAGACAGGGTTGTGCCATGTCTACAAGACAAAGGAGTTCATGAAAACCTCCGGGTTCAATCTTTGTACTGTGTTGACTAAATGTCACCACCCCAGGGCTCAGAGTCCTTCTCCTTCCAAGTGAGGTTCCTGACTTTGACCTCACAGCCTTGCTGAATTGAGAATTCAACTGCCTTTGGGAGACAGTCATCCCTCCAATGAGGCTTGAGGTCTCACTTTTCTGCCCTTTCGCTTGGCATATAAGAAAGTATCTGTATATGCTTTCAGGCAGACCTTCTGACTTTCAAACAGATTTAAATTAGCAACTAATCAACCTCAGACGTTCACTGTCATTTACCTAGAGCTACACACATTGAATTATTCAATTGCATATCCCCCAAAGCTCTCTAACCCCTGAGATGTTCCACCTGCTAGCACATTCCACCTCAGTATTTCTGCACCTCAGTTTGCTATGGGTGGAACTCATAAAAAAGACCCTGAATCCCTGGGGCTTGTCAAACTCCCCTTACTACCATGCAGTCCTAGAAGATGATTCAATCCCAGAGTCCCGTTTTCAATATGCTTGCTTGGATCACTTCTGTGAGTTCCCAAGTAGTTGAGCTTGCATGAAGGAACTGCACTGTGCAGTGCTTTTCAGAGCAGTAATCCAGACGAAGGTAAACCAAAGTGGAATCGTGATGTGGTGGCTACAAAGACCAAGACTGATCACACTGGAGTTCTGCAGACAGGATGAACATATACACCCACAACAGCCTACCATTGGTGTGAGTTGATGCTGGAAAAGGAACAGATCACTGGGGGACACAGTTCCCTGGGAAAGGGTGAATTCCAGGAAAGCTCTCAGCCATGTGCTGTCAGCAGGTGACTTCCCCTCAGCCTGGAGGATGAGGGCTGGGTATGCACCACAGCCTCCTTCCCACTCTATGTTCTGCCCCTCGAGAGATTGCCATAGAGCATCTGGGCAGTGAACAGTGTCTGGGTGAGGGGCATGGGGGTGCAGGCAGAGACTGAGCATCCCAGAGAGGAAGGGAAGGTCTGCTAAGCATTCCCACTGTGCTACACTGTGGGGAGGCATCCCATAGAACATGACTGCAGTCGCCCCAATCCCTTTTAATAATGTTTTCATTTGTGTGAGGTGGGTGGCTTAGAGGGGGGAGAGAAATCCTGTGTCCTGTTTCAGCAGCAGAAAAGGCAGGGGCAGGAACATCAAAAAAGTGGAAACACACTGTGTTCCAGGGGTCACTGTAGCATTTGAAAGTTAAATAAGAAAATGCCATGCTGCAGCAGGCCAAGAGGAGATGCAGCAGACGAGGTATTCTGAAGTCGATATCTTTTGCACTATGGGTAGCCTTTTTCATTGAACCCAATCTGTTATCTGTTCTCATCCTGCCCCAAGTCCCAATGAATCTGTCCCCATCTGTCATAGCACAGGAGAGAGAAACAAAGTTGACCAGGGAAGCTGAGATGCCCATAAGGTTAAAGGATGGAGGCGGCATGGGGTGTGGGAATGGACATTCTAGCCAGCACGGTGCAGTGGGCACTGCTGGGGCAGGACCTTTCCTGATGCTCTGTGGAATTGCCAGCTCCAATTGCTTGAACTGTAGAAATGCTGTTCTCTCAGCCCTGAGACTAGAAACCTTAACCAGCTGTGACAGAGACCTAAATGTCTTCTGTTCTTGATAGAAACTCCTTGACAAAGCACTTGTAGTGAGGACAGAGGGGGCTTCCCTGGTGCCTGCCCCTGCGCTGGCTACTCAGGTGACAGGGCAGTGTTGTAAGTGAGCACTCAATGCCCCATGTTACAGATGAAGCCACGAGGCACAGACAGCTGAAGGAACCTATCCAGGAACACACTGCACCATAGAAGAAAAATCTGGATTAAATGCAAATGCCTGGGGATACATACTCAGATGGGAAAACAGGGAAGAAAAGTAAGAATACAATTAACAACAACAAAATAGCATAGGGAAGGGTTGAGGAGGTCACCATGGAAAGACTGATTGGGAAGAGGAGTGTGGGCTCTTACAGAGCTCATATTGCCCTACTTCTTGACTGGGTTCCTTTCTCAACCTCAGCACTATTGACTTTGGGGCTGGGTAATCCTGTTGGGGCATGGGGGCTCATCCCGTGCAGACAGGAGGTGAGCAGCATTCCTGGCCTCTACTAACTAGATACCAGTGGTGCCCTCCCAAACACTGTGAAGACCAGAAGACTCTGTGCCAAATGTCCCCTAAGGTACAAAATCTCTCCATCAGATAACCACTGGTTTGCTATGAAGATTATACTGCAAGAACGGCTTAAGTATACATTTATGCTATGCACATTTCTGCATGTTTACAATTTTTTTTATTAAAGTTCATACACAAAAGAAGCTAGCACAGTGCTTGGCATGGAGTAGGTGTTTAAAAGTATGATTTGCTTGCCATTCCTCTCCCGGTCCTGATAATTCCTATTTTTGCACATACCTGCACAGCCTTCTGCAGTATTTATCTGCCTGATTCCAGCTTCAGAACCCCAAACCCTGCTGTAATCTAGGCTGACACAGCTGCGTAGCATCCCACCTACAACATGCTGTGCTCATTGTTTTGAGTTGCTTTTAAAAAAGAAAATAACTTAAAAAAGTGAAACACGCAGAATGATACGGATATAATACTATAAATGACACCCTTATATCCATCATGTCAAATTAGCAGATGTTAAAATGCTACCTCATTCGCTTCAGAACTTTTCATTAAATAAATAAATATCACAGGTATATTTAACTTGGTACCCCTCCCAAACCTATTCCTTTTCCTCTATCCTCAGAGGACACTGGTATTATGAAGATGCTATTTCATTTCTTCCATAATTCTAGACTTCTGCCATATATGTGTGTGTCAAAAACCACAATAATAATTGTAGCTAACGATTTCTTTGTCATAGTCAGCCCAGCACTTCATTTGCACTATCTTCTTTAATATTTATAATAACTTTTTGAAATACCCGATATCATTTTCCCCATTTTGCAATTAAGCAAATTGGGGCACGAAGATGCCAAATAAATTTTCCAAGCTTACATCATAAAATTTTACATAAATGCTAAGTTTTGCAAAAATATCCACCGAGCAGACTTTGATATCCCCTATTTATCTGTCTGTTTTCCCTGGTAGACTTTGTTTTTTTTTTTTTTTTTGTCTTTTGGTACTGGTAATGGAACCCAAGGGCATTCTACCTCCGAGAAGAATGCTAAGTTGCTGAGGCTGGCCTCGAACCTGTGATCCTCCTGTCTCAGCCTCCCAAGAACTGGGATTGTAGGTGTGTGCTACCATACTCAGATTGAACTAGGAATTCTTAAATACAGGAAATGTGTCCTTTGCCTCAGTGTTTCTGAGGGCTATAATAAATACCACCTAATAAATGAACTCACACATGGGTAAGTAAATGCATGGCTCACGAAGTCCATACCCTCTGCTTCTCCATCCACCTGTAGGCCACCTCCCCTCTCAGGGGCTGTCCTCTAGCTTCTCCACCTGAAGAATCCTCCCCATGCCCTGCACAATGAAACCAACAGTACTCCGTGCTTAAAATTCTCTTTGCAGCCAAAACATCAGAGGCTGCTTTGAAGCTCAGCTGCAAGTCAAGAGTGAACTGAGAGCTCTATCAGGGGAGCCGAGGGTGGCACCAAGGAAACCTGAGCGGGTGTTCTCTAAGTTTCCTTGACCTGACCCAAGGTGGACATGCAGGATTGCAGGGAGCCCCTCAGAAAGCATTGAGGAAGATCAATCATGCCACTCGGAGACCATTACCTGGACAGACTGGCGCATCTGCAAACATACCCAAGCACACAGATACATGTTCCTATTAAGGCACCACTAGCAGGTGTCCCTGTTAAGGAGGTATAGATGCTGACTTTTACATTTATTATGTATGGACTAAAAATCAAAGTTGCCTGAAAATTAGGACAATATGTACCTTATAAAGCCATGAGGAGCCTTCAATGAGTAAAGGCATAAAGTACCCAGCAGGGTGCCTGCGGGCACTGGCAACAGTCAACGCATAACAGGCTGCTGTCCTTGCAGGCCGGGCTTCCACCCACTCCTCTTCGGATCACAGTCACTGCCCGTAGCTCCAGGGACACCCAGCCTTTACAAGTCCCTGCTGTCCCAGCCACGCTTCTTCCTGCTCAGAATTGGCACCTCCTTCCCGCTTCATTCTTTAGACAGCAGATGCCCACTCTTTGCTTCAAGATGGAGTTCAAATTCTCTGTAAGTATCTCACGCTCACCTGCACACTGTCCTGTTTGCGGAGACGTCCGCATCTACTCTGATTTTGGGTAGCAGGGAAGTCCACACCTATTTCTATACCCACTCTAGTGATTATAATTGATTGTGGATACAGGTAGCTTTCTAAAGTCCTGATTGCAGTGATCTGATGTATGCCCCTCCGCTCTGTCTGGCTTGGCTCCCCTCTGCCCACAGCGTGGATCTCCACACACATCACACATCACTTACTGTCTGGCACTTACACTCTGAACACAGCCACCATCAGGGCAGGTCCTGTGCTGCCTTGGTGGACACTGTCTCTCCAGGGCCTGTGTCAGGCACACAGTGGGTACTTTAGCATCGCCTGCAACTAAAGGCAGAGATGAGCTCCTACCCTGATTGAGGGATTGGGGCAAGAAGTCCAACATCCTGGCCTCATACAGCCTCCAGAAACCGGAGAGTGGTCACTGTTCAGTGTTTTCTAAACTCAGTGCTCAGAACATAAGTTCTGTACATAGAAGTACAGGATGAATGGATGAACAAAGAAAACGTGATAAGCCCATTAGAAAACAGACTAAGTGGAGGTAAAAACAAGGAATCCTGGGATTGCAGACTGGATCTGAGCAGTGATTCCTCCAGCCTGATCTCCAGATGTCAAGAGGGGTGCAGAGAGCTGAGGATGAAGTCAGAGCTGGTGTAGCCTGTCTGCTGGGCTCAGGAACACGGCCCTCTGCTGCCCCCCGGTGGCTCAGTGTGCAAGGGAACATCAGACACTACATCTGAGCTGGATTTACTGACAGCAACCAGGAACCTTCTGTCTTTCCACGCACAGGTTTAAGTAATGTAGGCTCTTCATACACATTTGCCCAGGAAGTCGCGGGGGATAGGGGGAGGGTTACTGATTTACCTTGGAGGAATGTTCGGGAACCTGATCCACAAAACTCATGCCACATGTAGATGCGCAAGCAATAAGTACATTTTTTTTTCTCTGAGCTTGATAGAACAACCGTTGACTGAAAGGGGTACTATTCTTTGCACTGGTGCTTTTCAGAACTTGAGTCTTGCTCAGTTGAGGTCTCTGGCTGGTAAGCCAATCATATTCTCAGTGTTTGATCTTAGGTCGATGAGCAGTGTAGACTTGATGCCTGGCTGGGTGATTGGGACTGCCCACATGGAGACAGAAGGGCCACTATGTCAATAGTTTTGAATTACTATACAGAGTAAAGTGGACTTCCACTTTACCCTATTTATAACAAGAAATCTAAATCTCGGTCTCCAGTATATCACACAACTTTAGGTTTTCTTTCTGTTGCTTCAGGGTTTATTTTCCATCGAATATGACATTTACCAGGTATCCTGAAAGGGCCTCCGGGAGCATGGCATTTGAAAAATTCATTCCAGAGCCCATGAGAGGTGATGGTGAGCACACGGCTGAGTGTGAATCCTGTGGAGCTGCGTTTGGAAGAGAGAGGTGGGAGAACACTGTTCCAAAGGCTCCTTTCTATTGCTCAAAGGAAGCTATTGACCATAACGGAAGCTGGATACTAAGAAAGAGATGTGAATGATTTCAGGCTGATCAAATATCACACTCACTTTTACTTCAACTTAATCTGATCTGAAGAGAAAAGAAAGAACATGGACTAATTGTTCTGTTTCAAGTGTGTGTGTGTGTGTGTGTGTGTGTGTGTGTGTGTGTGTTACTGGAGATTGAATCTGGGGACATTCTACCTCTGAGCTATACCCACAGTGCTATATTATTTTTTTTTATTTTGAAACAGGGTTTCACTAAGTTGCAGATGGCCTCACTAAATTGCTGAGGCTGGCCACAAACCTGAGATCTTCCTGTCTCGGCCTCCCAAGTACTGGGATTACAGGTGTGCACCACCACGCGTGGCTCTGTGTCGAGTATTGTGCGAGGCCTTACATTTCCATTAGCTCAGTAGCCATGACAAAGTTGCGGTGGGGTAGACTGCACAGTTATTTCTTGCTGTGTGACGAACTACCCCAAGCTCACTGGCTGAAACAACATTGATCGTTCCTCACAGTCCCTTACATTGGCGGGGGTCAGCTGGGTGGCCCTCACTTGGACTCTCTCATGTGGAGGCAGTGAGATAGTAGCTTCACAGAGAGTGTTCTGAAGGCTTAAACGAGACTGATGTCCAAGTGACTTATTTCCATGACTAGAATATGATGTCAGTTACTGTGGACTTCAGGTGAAGCTATCAGAAACATCTGTGCATTGTTTTCTTTTAACTTTCTTTCTTTTTTTTTTTGTTAGTACTGGGGGGTTAAACCCAGGGGTTTTCTACCTCTGAGTTACACCCATGGCCATGTTTTTATTTATTTTTATTTTAAAACAGGGTCTTGCTAAATTACTGTGTGCTGACCTCAAATCTGGGATCCTCCTGTTTCAGCCTCCCAAGTACTGGGATTACAAGAGGACGCCACCATGTGCATGCCTTTTGATGTGCCTTGGGTTTCTTACAACATGGCTTCTGAGTTTTGAAAGATTATGGCTCAACCATGAACATTCCATGAAGAAGAAGGCAGAAGCCCCTAGGCCAATTAAGGGATCTGACTAGAACTGACAAAGTACCATTCTCCCCGAGTTCTAGCAGCCTAATCAGTCATAAGGCTAGTTCTGATTCAGTGGAATGGAGCTCACAGGGCACAGAAAGAACCATATGGAAGAGGAGCATGTTGGATGGATGACATTGCTGGGACCAAATTCAGAAACTATGATCTTCTACAACAACTCGCACACATCCCACATGCCAATTGTGCTTGCTACTCTTTCAAGGAATCCAGGATCTTAACTCATCTCATGACAACCAAAAGTGCAGGGTCTCCTCAGTCACCTCCCTGGGGTGATTCTTTGATTCAGCATCTGGAGTACGATTTCAGTCTGAGGACCTGAGAACTAAAGACGAAAGTCATCCACTCAACATACACCCACCATACAATAGGAGGAAGAATGCCTCCGGTAGACCTCTCTGTTGAAAAGGTAAAAATCATTAAGCTTGTAGTAATTTTTGGTCCATAGCAATTCTGAAATCTATCTGGACACTTGTGGCCACTGTTCAGTGAAGTCCAGACACGCCCGCCCCCATGCTGTTCTCTCTGGCTCGTGACTCTGCTGTCTGAGCCGTCCACCCATCCTCTACAAGACAGCCTCTGAGTATAGCTGAGTACTTTCTTCAGCCCTGCCGCCTGATGTGTGAGGCCTAAAAACTTCTTTCCAGTTTGGACTATGTCTGTCCATGTAGACAGTTATTACTGAATAATAAATAATAACAATTATAATAATAATAAATGTATGTCTCATAATCATTATGTGCTTGCAGTGAATTTTATTGAACTTCAGTCTATTACAAAAAAATTCACACAAATAATTCTGTCAAGATAGTCATCTTCTTGGCGTGGTTTTAAAATCAGGATTCTGTGGAAAACTAAATTCCCTAGAAGTTTTTGTGTACAGTTGAATAGGACTGTGAATAATCTCTGTATTTTTTTTTAATCCTAAGCAGAGTTTTATAACCACACACTTGAGATCATCTCTACCCCATGGACATTGCAGTCTTTGTAGCAGTTTGCTCTATGGAAAGGCTCATTATAAGAAATAATTTTGTTTTTGAACTCAGCATGTCCTCGGTCATTACTATTCCTTTTAAATTCTGCATAAAATCTGAGCAGCTATTTTTAACTCCTCTCTGTCTAGCTGTACCTTATCTGTGACTCCAAGAAGGAATTTGGTACTTTCATCATTAAGCCTGATAAACTATTTAGCTGAACACATCATTTGACTACTTGTATTTGACGTGTTTCGTGTTACTGTCATCGGTGTTCATCCCGACTTTCCACCATGCTCCTCCAGCCTCCCATGACAATTTCCTCATTGTCCTCACTACCACATCACACTGATGGTCTCTTTGAAGACTTCAGCCCAGTCCTGAATTCAGCACCCCCTGTTCTAAGTTTCTGTTGCAGCAACATCCCTCTTACTGTTGGTACTAACTTCTGTTCTGATCATCTATTGTTGTGTGAAAGAGATACCCCAAAATTGAATGGCTTAACATCATCATGTCTGCCTGTCTTCCTCAAGATTGGGAAGGCTAGCTGAGCTCTGGTGAGCTTGGTTTGCTTGGGGCCTTGCTGTTTTGCTCAGCTAGTGTCTGGAGTCGTCTGAAGGCTCAGGTGGCTGAACTTTGCACACGATTCATTATGTGCTGGCAGTTGACACTGGCTGTTGGCTTGCAGATAAGCCGGGGCTGTTGGACGGTATGCTTAGACATGCTTGAGCCCCTCACAAAATGGAGACGGGGTTCTGAGCTGGAACTTTCTCAGAACAAATGTTCCAAGAGGCAGGCCAGGGATGCTGCCAGTCTAATTAAGGGCTATGCCTGCAACTTGCAGAGCATGACTTCTGCTGTGTACCACTGGTCAAAGTAAACGCAGAGTCCCCAGTGATGGGCTTCATCTCTGGATAGCCTGTTCCAAAATCAAATTGCAGAAAATCTTGTAGGCTGGGGGATATCATGCTGCCAGCTTTGGAAAATACAATATGCCGTAGAGGCACTGTTCTTCGATTTTATGCATTAAAAAAAAACAGAAAAGTTTTGCATTACTCAAGGGCACTGCTTGAACAATTTTTTCCATTTGTCCTAAATATTTTCCCATTTCCAGTGATTTTAAGGAATTATATCTATCATATAATTCAACTTAAAACATACTATAATCTCCCCATCTAAAAGTAAAACCTTAATTGTCACATCAACCTTCAACTAACACTCTGTTCCTCTTTCTCTTTATAGCAAGACTGTTGTCTCCTCTCGTTTCTTTTTAAATCTACTCTGACGAGCCTTTCCCCCTTCACCAACCTGTTCTCATCAATGTCAACAATAACTGCACTTTGTTAAGCCCAGTGGTTAAAGCCCCAGTCTTCATGTTACTTGATCTGTCAACCGTTTCTGGAGGAGCTGGCTTTTGCCCTATAAAGCACTTTATTTACTTAGCTTCCCCAACATCATACTCATGTGACTTACCTTCTACCTCCCTGAACACTTTATTTCTACAATTGTAGCTACGTATTACTTCATAATCTCAAAGTATTGGAGTGTCACAAGTCTCAGTGTTCTTTTCCCTTTATGATTAAAAATTATATTATTTCTCCCATTGACATCATCAAATATCATGTATTTGAATGTTTTTTTCCTATGCTGATGTCCCTAAAATTATATCCTCAGTTTAGATCTTGTCCTGAACTCCAGAATACATATCCAACTGGCTACTCCACATCTCCACTTATGTCTAACAGACATCTTACATTTAATATGCCCCAAATTAAACCCTCTTTGTATCCCTCAAGGTGACATCTCCTCTAGATTCCCATTTGATTTGATGGGAATTTTATTCTTCTGTGATATCAAGTCACAAAACATCAGAGCATCCTGAATTTATCTCTTACTCTCAAACCTTCAAATTAACCCAGCAAGAGATCATCTTTACTTTCAAAATATATCCAGAATATAAGCACTTATTACCATCTCTGCTACTAATACCACAATCCAAATCTCCACCAAAATTACTTCCATAGCCCCTTTCCTGTTTTCCTTCATTCAAACTTATTTCCTATAGTCAACACTCAATAAATCAACAAGACTCATCCTTGCAAAACAAGTTAGATTATTATACTTCCCTGGTCCAACCCCTGCAGGCTCTCTATCTCACTCATTATAAAAGTGAAAGTCTTTGCAATGATCTATAAGGCATATAATCAACTTGCTGCCAAGGAGTTCATTGGGGTCCTCTCATCATTGTACCATATCTTAGGCTCAGCATTGGTCTCTCATGTGGAAGGATGAAGAATTTAGCAGCAGCTCACACTACACTAGTAATAGTAAGGGAAACCCATGCTCTTGGACTCACACATAGCATCCACTCCTGACACTGTGACTACACTATTTATGGGACCCTACATAACAACTAGGGTTGCTAAGGGCAACAGTGGACAGCATCTTCTAGGGATGTATATCCTGCCCTCTCTGTGTTTTGGTGTCCCTTCTGTAGCATGTGCCTTCTGGTAGATATAGACAAAAAACTTAAAAGATCTTTACTCTCTGCTCACTCCTCTAGTCCCCTCCACACATTTCCTTCCCCAGACTTCTTTGTCTTTCTTCTTAGATGCTGTGTATTTAAAAGGGAATAAACTCAGAGAACTTACTAAGGTCTATCATTTCATTGACTACAATTACTTTGTTCAATGGTTTGGGGACTGGATAATTAATATGTATTGACAGAGGGAAGAAATGAGCCAGATTCTATTCTAGGTGGCTTGTACATCTTGTGTATCCTCTCAACAGCTCTTCAACATGCAAAGGATGATCCCCAGTTTGTTGCCTTTCTCAAAAGGGAAATAATGGCCAAGTCATGACCTGCCAAAGCTAAGATGGGAACTTAAGGTGATCTGGTACAAACCTCTCATTGATTAGCACAGGGCTCAGCACAGGATAACATCATACTAATCTCACTCCATGTCCCTTTACAATAGAAAGGATAATATTCACAAGCATCATAAGGTCCTAATTATGAGGTTCATGAAGAAGGATTTGTAAAATATAAAGTGCTATCCAAATTTCAAGATCCATAGTAAATTGCATTGATCTCTACTTCCTTAATAAGCCTACTATTTCTTGAAATAAAAATCGTGAGGCCAGGAGTGGTGGCGCACGCCTATAATCCCAGTACTTTGGAGGCTGAGACAGGAGGATTGCAGGTTTGCGGCCAGTCTCAGCTACTTAGTGAGGTCCTCTGCAACTTAGTGTGACCCTGTTTCACAGTAAAGAATAAAAAATAGGGCTGGGGGTATAGCTCGGAGGTAGAATGCCCCTGTGTTCAATCCCCAGGACTGCAAAAAATAATAAAAATAAAAATTGTGAAATCATAATTTTATAGACTGTAAATTAAGAACTCAGAGAGGAACACACCAAGTGCTTTCATTTTGCAGATGAAGGGATGGAAGTCCAGGGAGATGAAGTCAGTTGCCTAACCAACTCAGATACCAGAACCCATGGTTAGTCAAACCCTCTTTCTATTGTAACATGCACTTTCAATTGAAAGTTTAATTTCATAGATTTATTTCATTGAGCTGAGTTCTCTCTCCCAAATCTATTGTAATAGAATTAACTAAACTTCTTGGAGGTTAGCCTAGATGATAGAACTCCAAGGGCTGCCCCCTGCACTCCACAGCCATTCAGAAGGCCTGTGCCCACTGACTAAGATGGGGATGTGCTGAGAACTCCTTGCTTTCCTGGGCCTCCAATGTAGAAGACGGGGCTCTCTTAGTTGGTCTTCAAATCCTTCTCCAGCTCTACAAATCCGTGATTCTTCTCCACTCCTTTGTGTCTATGTTTTATGGTTGTTTAAATAGTAGGGGTAATAAGAGAAGCACTAAAACATATTGATCAATTTCCATCTGCCAGTTTATTTATCTTTGAACATAATTCTTTAGTTGCCAGCAACAGATACCAGCTCTGGAAAATTTAAGGGGAAAAAGTGTATGTTGAGAGGAGACAGCTTAAACATTGGAGGCGGACCTCAGACAGGAATGCATGAGCTAAAGATGGAATGATTTAGAAAATATAAGGCATTTAAAATAAGGCATTTAAAACAGCACTGGGGGCCAAGTGTGGTGGTACATACCTATAATCTCAGTCCTCGGAAGGCTGAGACAGGAGGATCATAGGTTCGAGGCCAGAATTGTCAACTTAGAGAGACCCTCAGCAACTTACTGAGACACTGCTTCAAAATAATTTTTAAAAAGGAGCTGGGGGTATATCTCAGAAGTAAAATGGCTGTGGGTTTAATCCCCACTACAAAAGAAAAAAAATGCTGGGTGTGGTGGTGCACACCTGTAATCCCAGTGCTTGGGAGGCTGAGACAGGAGGATCACAGATTAGAAGATAGCCTCAGCAAGTAGCGAGACTCTCATCAACGTAGTGAGATCCTGTTTCAAAATAATAATAAAATAATGGAGCCGGGGGGTGTATCTCAGAAGTAGAATGCCCCTGGGTTCAATCCTCAGTACCACATAAAATAAAATAAAATAAAATAAAATAAAATAAAATAAAATAAAATATAAAATAGGGTTGGGGTGTAGCTCAGAGGTAGAATGCCCCTGGATTCAATACCCCTCAAAAAACAGCAGCTGGAATATGGTAAGGCATGTTGAAGTATTAGCAAATAAATGAATAAACTAAGGTGCTGAAGCAGGACTGCTTTCGGGTTTGGCATAGCATAGGTAAAATCACTTTTACACGTGCCACTACGAACAGGGATGCGTTAATAATTGTAATCATCCTTTGTCTAGGTGTTATCATCTGATGTCCTGATATTACAAGGACAACCTAACTGTCCCCTTGGATCATGATCCCACGCCCTGGCCATGGGAGGACAGGCACCTTGACCCACAGCCCCTCCAATGCTACACGTCAAAGTGACAGAGGCAAAGAGCTGTGTCCACCATTGAGGATGTGAGGGCTGGACAGTCCAAGATAGTTCTGTCCATCTTGTATCATCCAATCCATGTACAGATATTAAGGTTTGATATTGGGCTTTCAATGAGAGCTCCCAAAGATGACAAATCACACATCTGTGACATCTGTGATCAATTATGGTATGTCCCTCTGCTCCAGATTCTCATTTGTAAAATGAGGTAACCACTTTATAGGGTTAGAAGAGGTCCCTAAACAATGGAAGCTGACAGCAGGCTTCACACACTCCAGGCACACGGTGCACGTTCGCTTCTTCTCATTAGCCATACACCTTGGAAAAGTTTCATAATCTTATTGAGCCTTTGTTTCTCTCTCCTTAAAACATGGGAATTGGGGAAGGGCTAATTGATCGATGTGTGTGTGTATACTTCTACCACCCTGAAACCCATCAAGATATATGATTACAATGCACCA
Organism: Glis glis; assembly: GCA_004027185.1. NCBI lineage: Eukaryota > Metazoa > Chordata > Mammalia > Rodentia > Gliridae > Glis > Glis glis. The sequence goes on along the minus strand of PVJS01000108.1, from coordinate 17,796 downwards.
ATAAAAAAATTATTTTAAAAAACACAGTCAATGCAATTCTTCAGAATTTCAATGAGGATATTAGATCTACTAAGCAAAGGAGTTTGGAACAGAATAGATGAGCAATAAATTATAGAGAAAAAGTATTGCTATAAGTATTGATACATTATCATTGAGGAAAATAGATCCAAATCACAGCTCATGAAAGAGTGGCTTTATTATTTTTAACTAAGTCTATAGCTATATGAATGTTGGCTGTAAGTCAACCCAGCCACAAGTGGGATCCCCATTTTCTCACTGTATGAAAGTGTTCTTCTCTCAATCTCCCTTTTCCATAATAGATGGAAGGAGCAAGCTGTCACACTGGATAGTTCCGTTGCCTTCCAGGACACCAGACAATGGGATATTTTCCCACTGTCAAATCTTGGCAAAGACTATATTTCAGATTTCTAGATTCTTGTGAAGAAGGCCACAGTGAAGGGTCATAATTTCTCCCCATGTAAATGATAGTCTTCAATTTTCACCACTGGGGATTCAGTAAAACTGGAGGACCCAAGGGAGTTGCAGCAGGTGTGGAAATTCAGGCAGCTATAAATTGTCACTGAATTTGGCACCAAACAGAGTAGTATTTCTGAATAATTCTTTTATGCCTGTCATAAGAATTTGGCATGCAATTCTGTACTGCAATGCATGTCATAAATACAATAATTTATGGTTTGTTTCTACCCAGTAATGTGCAATGTCGTACTAAACTTGGGAACATGCACAATTAGAACTATAATCAGTTGTGACATTTTTTTGAAATGTTTCTATTTAATTATTTTTTTCTGCAGACTGACATTAATAGCTTCTTTTGAAATGAGAAATCATAATAATTACTCCAGAGAAAATGACAAAGATAAATGTTATTCGTGTAAGAAGGAAAAATTGATCAAGAGGCTGATTGGTGCTTGGCTGTATGAAAAGGGAGATAAAAGTTCTGCTGGTCTAGATTGATCCACTTATCAGTGCCAGCCAAAGAGCAAACAGGAAGTGGTCCAAGTAGATCTCTTGTTCCTTGGCTCTCATTTGCAGTCTACATCCTGTGGTATAGGTGACTGTCCTTTGCACTGTGGAAAGGGCTCCGACTCTGGAATTTGTGATAGTAGGGCAGCAATCCTTGGATCATCAACCTCTTCCTTACCCTCTGAATTAGGGCAGGGGTTTGCTATCTGTTTTCTGGGAATGATAGTATTAATATTCTTAGAGTTGTTGACATAAATAAGCAGTAAAGAATCAGGATTTTTTAAAAATGTGCCTTGGAATCAATCTACCTCAATTTAAACTAGATCTCTATCACTTAGCTATGTTACTGGGAACAGTTAAGAATAATGACTGAAAGAAAAACAAATTCTTTAGGACATCCTTTGTGCCAGATGTTGTGATATTATATTGTAATTTATGATTATTCTAAATAATAATTATATAACTATTAATAAAATTATAATTGTAAGATTGATTATATAATTCAATATTATTAAATTTATTTAAAAATGTATATCATATATTATGCATATATTTTATCTATCATAACCTCTTGGCCTTTTCATTTAAATAGAAATAATACTAGTGCGCAGCTTTCATGCTGTTGGTATACATTCAAAACCTTGTGGATATTCATCATTCTATTCTTCTGGTGGGTAGTCAACATTTAGGGAGAGTTAAACGACCTAAGTGCTGTGACCACTCATAGTTGGTAGATAATAACCGGTATCTCTTAAACCCTACCCATCCACTTAGCCTGAGAACTCCGGTGGCAGGAAACCCACCTGGGTTTCTGCCATATTCTCCCCATCTCCCAGAAGCTGTGAATAGCCTATCTCTTCCCTGACCATGCCAGATCTGCCACAGGCTCTGGGACTGATGCTGCCAGCAGATTCTGGATGAGTTCCCATGTCCAGAACTAAGTCATCATTCATGACACAATGATCATAATAGTTTTTCAATCCTGTATTATGCATTGTTAATATAATCACGTGTGCTTTAGGAGGGTGCGGGAAAAACAGTATTTAAAAACATTTGACTTAGGAAAGAAAAGCCATTCTGAGTGTTTTTAAAGAAAAAGTAAAGCGTTTATCCTAAGCATAGCTGGGTTATTGAGTGAGTGGGATTCTGCTGTGCCTCACCGTGAGGTGGAGGAGGAGGAAGATGCCTGCCCTCTTGAGTTCACAACACAGTTGAAATTCTCTTTCTCTCTTGCTCACCACCTCTTCCACGTCCACCTGCTGGTTTTACGCTCTTCCTAGGTTGGTACAAATAGCAGGAGCAGAACCGAGGACAACTGATGGGAACAGGACATTTCCTACTTCCTTGGCACTGTCCTCGGCTGGGCTCTCTGGAACCCACACCTGTGGACCACTGACTCATTGTCATTATGAAGTCCCCAAGTCTTTGGAACCTTTCTCCCTATCCCTGGAGGTGGAGTGGAAGTCTCTTGTCTAAAGTGCCTTTTCCTGAGGCAAATGCATTCCACTTTGGTGGTAACTGGTTAGTCCTCCTCGACCTGGAGAAATGCTGTGGTTGAATGCCAGATCCTCCTTGCTGACCCCACTTCTCCACCCTGTAGGCCAGGACCTAAGCCAGGACCCCAAGTGCTTCCCACACATTAGTGACCTATAGACCTTTGCCTGAACACAGTCCTGGAGCAAAATCCATTCCCGACATGCTAGTACTTTCCCTCGCCATCATCAATGCAGTGAGTTAAGCTGTTCTTGTACTCTGGATATCCAGGTAAGGTCAAACTTGGCCTACTCCATGCCTCCAACTACTGGACCCACAGTCTAAGCTTCCCCATGGTCCCAGTGGAGCTCCTCTCAGTGGGCCTGAGGGGGAGACAGAGCCTAACATTCTACCTTCTGGGAAGGAGAAGGAAAGGGGACTCCTGGCAAAGTAATATTCCTTGAAAATGTTCTTCCTGATTTTAATATCTAGACCCCATTATTCATGATTTCAGCCACTGGTTTGAGGCTAAATTTACTTTATTCATTCTCAGGGGTGGACTCCTGACCCTTTTTTTTTATCTCATATGTGGCATGGTCTTGTCTTGGGCTCAACATGAGACAGGAAATGTTGACATTTTACCAAAAAAGGGGGTTCTCTTTAAAGAAAATGGCAGCTCAGTCTGTACAAACTATATAGCCATCAGCTGTTTCTTTCCTTCTTGGGTCCTGGTTTCTATGTTCATCTCTGCTTTATTCTTGCCACCTTGAAGAGTAGCTGGAGACCTCTGATACTCAGTATTTGTGGCAACCTATAGCAACCCCATTCCTATGGAGTTTAAGTTTTCATTCCAGCTACATTTCAAGATCAGCTTAAACTTCTCTGGTCCCTGTAAGTGAATTCTCCAGAAGAATCAGAAAGATAATGCTTGGGCCAGGTACCCATATCTGGCTCATTCTCTGTAATAGCAAGGGACATACCCTGGAGGCTGGGACAATTCCAAGATGGACAGGAGGAGAGAAGGCTTCTGGCCCATGGGCTAGGTATATATCCCCATATTTCTCGCTGGAGGGCAGCTAAGATGAACATTCTTATAAGAGGCCATAATGGAATTTGCTTGAAATATGAGAAATACATCTACAAAGAGTGACTGGGTGTGATTGTAGAGGTGTTTTGGAGAATATTAGTACATAGGCTTCAATGGGAATGAAAATAAACCTAATTGAGTGTTAGATGTACCTAGTAAAGAAATTTGACAGTTTTTAGGTCAGCAAAACTCACTGAGTACTAAAATGTTAGTTCCTTTCTATTGTTGCAAAAGTTGCTTTTTTTTGAACTGGGGATTGAACCCAGGGGCATTCAACCTCCAAGCTACACCCCCAACCCTATTTTATTTTTTATTTTGAAACAGGGTCTCACTAAGTTGCAGAGAGTCTCGCTAAATTGCTGAAGCTGGCCACAAACCTATGAACCTGCCTCAGCCTCCCAAGTACTGGGATTACAGGCGTGAGCCACCATGCCCTGATAAAGGTTGCTCTTTTTAAATAATTAACAGCATTCACTCAGTAAATCCCTCTGAGAATTAACTCCATGTCCCTGGCACTGTGTTGAGGGCTAGGGCAACATTGATGTGCACAAAGATTTTGCCTTATGAAATAGAGCAGATGGAGGATCAAAAAATCCTATTTTGCCACTTAAGGTGATGCAGAGTGATGGGGAGAAAGCTACTTTTGTTGGAATTACAAGGAAAAGCTTTTGAAATGTAACAACTTTTGAGAAAGATGAGTATCGGGAGAAAGAGCCAAGGAGAAGCTATTAGGAAGGGCAATGCGGGAAGAGGGGACTGGGGGTCCAAGGGCCAGGCCAGTGTGGTCAAGGGCATTCAGGTGTAGAAAACAGCCTGTGAACAGACCTGGTATAAAAAACTGCACGGGAGCCGGGCGTGGTGGCGCACGCTTGTAATCCCAGTACTTTGGGAGGCGGAGACCAGAGGATGCGGGTTCGCGGCCAGCCTCAGCTCTCTCTCTGTCTCTCTGTCTCTCTGTCTCTCTCTCTCTCTCTCTCTCTCTCTCTCTCTCTCCTTAGTGAGGCCCTCTGCAACTTCGTGAGACCTGGTTTCAAAATAAAGTATAAAAATAGGGCTGGGGGTGTAGCGCGGAGGTAGAACGCCCCTGGGTTCAATCCCCGGTACCACAAAAAAAGAAAAAGAAAACTGCACGGAAATGGGAGAGCATCAGTGAAGAGCATGATGGTGCAGCTTACAAAGCAGCGCTGGCAAAGATGGCATCCTCCACCAGGCCTTTGAAAGAGAAAGACACTGCCTAGAGTATGTAGACGCAATTAACACCAAGAATAGTCTCAGCCTCCAAATAAGTTAAAGTCCGTGTCTAGTCTTTTAATCTCTATTAAGTGTTCCACAGAGCCCTTATTGATTTTTCTGTTTAGAGAAATGAGGAAAAAAGAGCGTGGACTTAATTGCACTCACTGTCCTAATCATGCCTCCTAAGTGCCCTGTGTTTTACTTCTCCAGTGCATGTGCTCTGACTGTAATTGGTGCTCTGGGGTCTGGGAAGGCCTGTCAGAAGGTGAGGCCTTGGGAGATAGATGAAACTTTAAAAATACAAGAGAGAAAAGTGTCAGAGAGCAGGCTTCTGGAAACAGTAGGTCCAAGAGCAAGGCTGGTAATGCTTGATCCAATGTATGCAGCTGCCGCTGTGAGTGTGGGGACTCCTGCTCAGATACAGGACCTTCTGGCTCTGGGGAGATAGTGCCAGCCTGGACGGGCCCAGCTCCTTCTGCCCAAGGACTTCTGCCTCTGAGAAAAGGGTGCCTGGCTATGACAATTCTGTGGCCAGTGAGGCGCATCTGAACACTGGACCCATAGCAACCCATTCATTGGGTTGAAATAATTGCAGGAGGTATTAGAAAGCTCCTCTTCCCCCACCTCCCACCTGGAAACAAAAGGACAAGCCCTTCACATAGTTCATGATCAGTTGCCATAGGACCAGACCAAAACACAGAACTCTAGCATTGAACAATACCAAAAGGAAGCCCTCAGCCCATCCGGGTTAGTCAGTGGTTGATAAGTAATGGGCAGGAGAAGGCTACTTGGAGGCATCAGGAGTGGGGGCTTAGGGAATGAAATAGGAGCCACCCAAGGCCGTGTAGCAGTCATTCCCATCTTTTATCAACACATGACATACCAGCGAGCACTCTTTGGATACCCGCTTATATGTCAGGCCAAAGTCCAACCAGTTATTTTCTCCCCAAAATAATATTCACATGTTTTTCTGTTCGCCTGGCTCTAGGAGAGCTGTGGCATTTAGCACACGGATTGATTATCTGGTCTTACATTCTGAGAAGGAGAGCTTTTGCTTTGCATACTCGGGGGATAGAAAGCAGTAGCATGGATCTAAATCCAAGACATGTTTACTCTCTGTTTCCTCTTCCCTCCTCCATGAGGGAAAACAGATCGATGAGACAGTGCTATCTTCCATGAGCTCAAGCTACAGTGCATTAGAGGGACCACAAATGTCAAACTTCACAGTGCTGTGGGGGCTAGAGCAAAGAACTAGTGTTACAGGGAAGCACTTAACCCCATCAGTGAGAAGGTTAGCCAAGAAAAACCTTTGAAAACAAGTGTAGAACATCATGCTAGGCCTAAAAGATAGGCTAGCAATACAATTAGAAAGGAAGAGCATTCTAGGCCTGTAGGAACATCCCAAGTAAGAGGTCCAGGAGAGGATTGTGACTGGAGCGTTAAATACATAGGAACAGGGCAAAAATGGCAAGACCTATCTATTCCTAATGATGGTACCATAAGCACAATCATCTTTATCAATTTCCTAGGACTGCCACAAACCAGGTGGCTTAGAACAGTATACAGTAAGCTGGGTGTGGTGGTGCACGCTTGTAATCCCAGTACTTGGGAGGCTGAGATTGGAGGATCTGGGTTCGCGGTGGGCCTCAGCAACTTAGTGAGACCTCCGCAACTTAGTGAGACCCTGTTTCAAAAATAAAGAATAAAAATTAGGGCTGGGGGTGTAGCCTGGAGGTAGAATGCCCCTGGGGTCAATCCTCAGTACCATCAAAAAAAAAAAGAACAATATACAGTATAAGTGTATTATCTCACAATTTTGAAGGCCAGAAACCTGAAATCCTGGTGGGGCAGGACCATGCTCCTTCTGAAGGTACCAGGGAAGAAAGCCAGCCTCACACTGGCTTCTGGTGGCTTCTGGTGCTGCTATGCTTCTCTCTGCATCTTCCCCGTCCTGCCTCTTCCATTACCTGGACATCTTCTCCCTGGGTCTCTGTACAGAGTCTTCCCTCTGTAATATCTGTCTTTGTGTTCAAACTTCCTCTCTTTATCAGGATACCACTCATATTGTATTAGTACCTACCCTAATGATTGTGTTTTAGCTTGACTACCTCTGTACAGACACCGTTTCCAAATCAGGCCACATTTTGAGGTGCTGGAGATCAGGAATCCAACATATTTTTTTTCGAGGGCACAGTTCTACCCTAAGATCTTTGCTGACACAGGAACTGAACTTTGTAGCTAACAAAGCTCTTCCATATTTATAGGATTCCACGTTATTCTGCATCATCCCTGTGGGAAGTGTATGGGTTTCCCCATTTTAGAGACAGGTTTATTAGGCAGTTAGGTACTGGGAGGCATGTTACTGGAACCCCCCCAACCTGAGCATGAGCACTGAGACACGTGTTGCTACATATCCCCTCAGTGCTTTCCACCCCTTCAGGGTAGAAAGACTTGCCACCTTCCAAGATCGCCTCAGGCTTTCCCATTAACAAGCAGACTCCCAAAACTTAAAAAAATTCCACAAAAACTGCCACACTCTGGGTCCACCCAAGAGCCACCCTTAAGTAGACAGACCCCCTTCTAAACCCACCCAAATGTGATTAACTTGGAGTCAAGACTTCTGTTTCTAAAAGTAGAACATTCTCTTTTGAGGACTTAGGGGAATACCCTCAGAGGTACTTGTGTAGAGAGGGAACCAAGCCAACCTAAAGTAACCCCTACTTAATGATATTGTTTTTGACATATTAGCATTGTGGTTTGCTCCCTCCTTGGCCTCATTTGTGTGGTTATAGGTAAGTATGTGCGCAATGGCCAAATTAGGCATGTAAGCTACTCAGTTCCATCAATAAAATGACCTTAGGACCCCTAAAAGGATCAGGAACTAAAGTCAGACATAAGCAGGTACCAGCACCTCTTCCTGAGGTCTCTAACCATTCTCTTGAGACCCACCCTTGTTCTACTTAAGGGCTACTGTTGCTTGGAATAAATCCTCTTTATTCCATAATGGAGTGCTCTGGTATCTCCTCTGAATTCTTTTTTTTTTTAGCACAACAGAACTGGGGGACTAGGACTCTACTCGTGGGACTCCCTCTCACAGTGATAGCAGCTTGGTAAAGATTTGTAATTAGTTAATGCAAAAGTTGAAACAGAAATTATAGTCCAGATTTCATTGTTGTTTCTGTTTCTGTTTTTGTTTTGAGTTATTACATCATGGGCTGTGGACTTCACATGGAATATCCCATTTGACTCATGGAATAATTCTCCAAAGATGTGACCCATCTATATTTTCGATATGAGAAAATGTAGAGATTAAGCGGCACTCTAAAACTCACCATAGATCACTTTTGGTAGAATGGCCATTTTGATAATATTTATTCTGCCTCTCCAAAAGCATGGGAGGTCTTTTCATCTTCTAAGATCTTCTTCAATTTCTTTTTTTAGGGTTTTATAATTTTCACTGTAGAGGTCTTTGACCTCCTTGGTTAGATTTATTCCTAGGTGTTTTGTTGCTTTTGAGGTTACTGTGAATGGAATTGTTTTCTGGTTTTCTTTATCAGTGGATTCATAGTTGGCATACAGAAAAGCTACTGATCTTTTTTAGATTGATTTTGTATCCCAGTACTTTGCTGAATTTATTAATCAGCTCTAGAAGTCTTTTGGTTGAGTTTTTTTTGGGGGGGTTCTAAATATAGGATCATGTCATCTGGAAATAGAGATAATTTCAACTCTTTTCCTATTTGAATTTCCTTGATATCCTTCTCTTGCCTTACCTCTCTGGCAAGAGTTTCAAGTAATATATTGAAAAGGAGTGATGATAGTGGGCATGAATGTCTTGTTCCTTATTTTAAGGGAGTTCCTGCAGTGTTTCCCCATTCAATATTATGTTGGCTTTAGGTTTATTGTATATTGCCTTAATGATGTTGAGGAAAGTTCCTTCTTTTTTTATGTTTTTATTGGTGCATTGTAGTCTCACATCGAAAGTTCCTTCTATTTCAATTTTCTGCAGTGTTTTTTAACATGAATGTGTGTTGGATTTTGTCAAATGCTCTTTCAGCATCTATTGAGATAATCATTTGACTTTTTTCATTAGTTTTACTTATGTGGTGAATGACATGTATTTATTCCCATATGTTGAACCAGCCTTGTATCCCTGGCATGAAACCAAATTGGTCATAGTGTACATTTTCTTGATATGGTTTTGAAGGAGTATCACTAGTATTTTGTTTAGAATTTTTGCATATATTGACCTTGACTTTTCTTTGATGGAAGGCATTTTATAGCTGTTTCTATCTCTTTGCTTGCTATTGGCCGATGTAGGTTTTCGATATCCTCTTAGTTCAATTTAGATAGGTTGTATGTGTCTAGAAATCCACAGATTTATTCTATGTTTTCCAATTTACTGGAGTATGATTTTTTGAAGTAGTTTTTGATGATCCTCTGGATTTCCCCATTGTCTGTGGGATGTCTCCTTTTTCATTTATGATTTTAATAAGTTGTGTTGATTCTTTCTTTTGATTAGGTTGGCTAAGGGTTTATCAATCTTGTTAATCTTTTTAAAGAACCAGCTTCAATACCTATCAAAATACCAATGCAATGTTTCACAGACCTAGAAAACCCAGTCCAAATTTCATATGGAGAAACAAAAGACCCAGAATAACCAAAGCAATTCTCAGTAATAAGAACCATGCAGGAAGCATCACAATTCCTGACTTCAAATTATAGTCAGAGAAATAGCAATAAAAAAAGCATGACATTGACATAAAACAGACACAAAGATCAATAGAACAGAAGATACAGAAACAAATCCACACACATATAGCCAATTGATTTTCAACAAAGGTGCCCAAGCACATACATTGGAGAAAAGACAGCCTTTTCAATAAATGGTATTGGGAAAATTGGTTATCCATTTGTATAAAAATGAAATTAAACCCCTACCTCACACCCTGGACAAGAGTCAACTCGAGATGGATAAAAGACCTGGAAATTAGACCAGAGACTGTAATTACTAGAGGAGGGCATACGTATGACACTTCAGCATATAGGCACAAGTAGAAACTTCCTCAATAAGGCACCAAAAGTTCAGTAAATTAAAACAAGAATTAATAAATGGGATGATATTAAACTAAAAAAGTTTCTAGTCATCAAAGAAAACCTTCACAACTTTAAAGAGAAAGCCTACAGAATGGGAGATATTTGTCAGCTAGTCTTCTGATAGAGGACTAATATCTAGAATATACAAAGTACTTAAAAAACATAACACTAAAAAATCAAGAAATGGGCAATTGAACTAAATAGATACTTCACAAAAGAAGAAATACAACTGGCCAATAAATACATGAAAAAAACATTCAATATCATTAGCAATCAGGGAGGTAAAAATCAAAACTACACTGAGATTCTATCTAACCCCAATCAGAATGGCAATCATAATGAAGTTAAACAACAATAAAGGTTGGTGAGAATGTGAGGAAATAGGAACTCTTTTACACTGCTAATGAGATTGCAAATTAGCATAGCCTCTATGTAGATCAGTGTGGAGATTACTCAGAAAATTGGGAATGGATCCACCATAAGATCCAGCTATACCACTCCTGGATATCTTTCAAAGGGACTAAAATCAGAATGTTATACTAATATATGCATATCCATGTTTATAGCAGCACATTTCACAATAGCCAAATTATGGAACCAACCTAGATGTCCATCAACAGATGAATGGATTACAAAATTATGGAATATACATACAATGGAATTCTACTCAGCAATCAAGAAGAACAAAATTATGACATTTGCAGGGAAATGGATGGACCTGGAGAATATTATGTTAAGTGAGATTAGCCAGTCACAGAAAGTGAAGGGCCATATGTTTTCTCTCATACGCAGAGGCTAGGGAGTAATCAGGATACCAGAGGGACTTCAAATAATGGAGGAGCAACTTCAGTGGAGCTAGGGAGGTCGTCTAGGGGAAGGGGGTGGGGAGAGGGAGAATTAATGAAGGAATAACTTCCATTGACATTATATACATATGTGAGAATACCAATATCAGTCTCAATATCCTGTATAGGGAAGGGGGAGTGGGGAGGGAGCTGGGGGAAAGCCCACCAAGTGCTTTGTGCATGTATGTCACTATCACTATGAAACTACATTATGATGTGAGACTATAATGCACCAATAAAAGTATAAGAAAAAATACAAGCTAAAACTCACCATAGTGGTGGAGCTGGACTTACGCCACAGCATGGTAGTTACAGGGCACATGCACAAACATGAAGGATGGACTTCTTTCAACTCTTTTGTGCACACAGTGAACATTCACATCATGATTATAAATAGCATTTATTCAACATTAAATATTAATCAGAACATTACACACTTTTTAAAACATGATAGAATATTTTAATTAAAAAATATATGGTTTAAAAAACAGCATATAGAAGCCAGCCGTGGTGGCACACACTTGCAATCCCAGTACTTGGGAGGCTGAGACAGGAGGATCACAGGTTTGCGGCCAGCCTCAGCTACTTAGTGAGGCCCTCCACAACTTATTGAGACCTTGTTTCAAAATAAAGAGTAAAAAAGTAGGGCTAGGGGTGTATCTTGGAGGTAGAATGCCCCTGGGTTCAATCCCCAGTACTGATAAAAAAAAAACAGCATATAGAGCCTCACATTACTTCACTCCTTCAATACCATCTTGGAGTTTAGAGTTTATTTGTACTTCTATCCATGTGGCAGTCTGTACTCTTCAGTTTCAAAAGATTTCTGCTGAGGATTTCTCTATTCATATAACTCATTTTTAATCTCTTCTATTATTTTTCCTGACTATCAACATACTATCAATTTTGTGTCTTAGAATAAGAGGATAAAGCTGGATGTAGTAGTGTATGCCTGCAATTCCAGTCTTGGGAGGCTGAGACAAGATGATCTCAGGTCCTAGGCCAGCCTCAGCAACTTAGTTAGACCCTCAGCAACTCAGCAAGACCCCATTTCAAAATATTACTAACTAAATAAAAAGGACTGGGGGTGTAGCTCAGAGGCAGAATGTCTTTGGGTTTAATCCTCAGTATCCCCCCAAAAAATGACCATGACTCAGAATTATATGACAAAGATGTCAAGTTAGGTCAACCTTTTTTTAAAATTTGTGTTATTCACTCAGAAAGTATAAGCCAGAATGATGGTGTGCATCTATAACCCCAGCTACTTGGGAGGCTGAGGCAGGAGGATCACTTGAGTCCAGCAGTTCAAGGTCAGCTTGGGCAACATAGCAAGACCCCTATCACAAAAAAAAAGATATAGAAAGTGCAGCCACACCTCTTACTTCTGGCCTACATGATGTGAGGGTGAAGCCTTGTGCTCTCCCTCTCTCTGCTTCCCATCACCATACCCTGAGATCCATGGCCCCATCACACATAGACTGTACACCAAAATCTCCAAGGAAAACTATGAGCAAATAAATCTTCCTTCCCCTAAGTTACGTGATCAGGTCATTGGATTATATCAGTGAGAATGCTGATCAAGACAGACCTTATGGGAAAATTAATATGAAAGGTCCCTTCATCTAGGCCCCACATATGTTAACAGTGAGTTTTATGGTGCCTTACAGAGCAGAGCATTATGTTATGGTAACACAATGTGATTGAAGTGCTACCATCCTTTGAACACCAGTTATTCCAAGTTGAAAGAAAAAAGGAAATTGAGATGGATATGGTGGGGCATTCCTATAACCTCAGTACTTGGAGGCTGAAACAGGAGGATCAAAGGTTTGAGGCCACCCTCAGCAATTCAGCAATGCCCTCAGCAACTTAGCAAGGCCCTGTTTCAAAATAAAAACTAAAGCAGGGCTGGGGTCAATCCCTAGTACCAAAAATGAATAAATAAATAAGTTTGACCCCTCAAGTGTAGATATGGTGGGGGTCTTTAAAAGCCAAAAATTATTACAGATTTTCAGACTCAAAGTGAAAAGTCCACTGAAGCACCCTACAAATTTTAATTTCTAAACAAGTAAGTATCAATCTCCATAATCCACTGAAGCAAAAGGCTTCTGGAGTCTTTATTCTTGTTAAAGAGGAAAAGGTCACAGAGGCCCAAAAGTGAGACAGCCACAGTGGGCCACACCCAGCTATGACCAGCCATTTTTTGCTGTGACCTCACAAGAAGCCACTGTGAGGGAATCTCAAGCACCAGCCATATAAGACCCTGGCTGCAGCTAGATTTTTGTCCTCAAGTGTAGAGAGCTCTTGGTTGGTGACCTGTTGGACTCAAAGATAGCTCCTTTGGTGGTTTGGTGAGTTTGGATCTAATTTGTTGTTTTGGGCTTTTGGCTTGTGTGTGTGTGTGTGTGTGTGTGTGTGTGTGTGTGTGTGTGTGTGTTTGGTTTCATTATTTTGTTGTAAATTAATTTTTGGTTGGTTGTTGTTTTTGTAGCTAGCATCATTAGTTTCTGCTGCAGCTTTCAATGGACAGTGGTAGGAAAGAGAGTAGTGAGGCTAGGCCAGGCCTCTCGGCCAGCTCTCCCTGTGAGGATGCCCTCAAGGGCCATTATAAGATCCTGTGGGACATTGGGCAGGACACCTTTACCCAGGTCAAAGTGGTTTGCCATATCCTTACCTGGCCAGGGGTGGCCATGAAGGCAGTGTCTATGGACAGGCATACACTCGCTCTTTCTCAATCCTAAATGGATATATTGAGGACAGTGGAGCACCCAAATGTGGTCCAGTTGTTTCAGATTGTAGAAACCACTAACTATGTATATCTGGTAATAGAGTACATGTGAGGAGGGCACTGGCTCACTGGCCTGTGGGAGACAGACACCTGGCGGTTATTCAGGTTATTCAAGCCGATTCTGTGCGCAGTGCACTACTGCCATGAGGGGGGTATCATGCACAGGGACCTGAAGCCATAGAACATCCTGCTGGACCAGGAAGACAATGACAAAGTCATAGACTTTGGGCTGAGCTACAAGGTCATGGGTGGATGGAAGATGAAGTTGTTCTATGGCACTCTCCAGTTCTGTGCCCCAAAGCTATACCAGTGGAGCTCTACCAGCCCCAAAGACCTGCCCTGGAACCAACCAAGCAGGTCCCATGAAAAAGGAGAAGATGCCCTGAGGATTATTTAACATCAAAGTGTCTCCACTGAGAGCAGACCACTAAGACAGACAATACCAACTCACTGGACCCTGACATCAGCCAACCCAGCCTGGACTCAGGTGCAGGAGGGACCCACAAACTGCCTAGGGCTTCTCCACAGGGATTGCAGTTATGAGGCCATCTGGAGCGTCCTGAACATGTGGGGCTCCTGTGCCCCCACCTGGTAGCAACCTCAGAGACTTTTTCCTGGGAAACTTTCCCCTGCCCTGAGGTGGTTATTAATAAATTTGTTTCTTATGAATATTATAATAAAATTGATGACACTTTTTGTCTTCCCATTCTTTGACTGCATTGTTCTGCCCACTGGTATACTGCAACACACCTCAAGTCCCAACAGATAACTGTGGAGTCTGAACCTTGTTAAAGATCTTTGAGCAGTCTGAGCAAATCTGTGAGCTGAGACAAGCGCAATGTCTGCAGATGGCTCGTCAGGGCAGAAATCATCCTGAGCAGCAACTGGGGCAAGTATTCTGTCTTGATTTCAATATAAGTCTCCAAAGAAACTATATTCAACACAAAAAAATCCAGCAATAAGCAGAAATCAGTCAGCCATAACTCAAATGGCTCACTACCGTCTCCAGGCCCAATCTGAAGTCTGCCATGCAGTGTCCTCCTATAAAGTTTTTCAAACCAAGATGAAATGTAATCCCACATATAATAAGGTTCAAAGGAATTAAAGAGAAGTTCAGCAGTTTTAATCAGCTCTACTATTTTCTTATTTTCCCTTAATTTACTGCTCAACTGAGCATGATTCTTACTGAAGGGTGGTTCCATCTGTAGGTCCAATTCTGCTTTGCACTGAGATAATGTTCTAAATACCTCAATCAGGATATCTTCCAGAATTACAGGTCCTAGCTCAGGTTTGTCCAGTAGACTGATTAAAATACGAAAAGGTTTTACATCCTGCATGAATGTGCTTTCTTCTCCACAGTTGTTCACTTGTATGAGTTGGTACAAGAATTGGACCAACAATTCTTTCGAAAAGGTAGCAAAATAGTAACTGGCATATTCTTCAGGATTATTGTGCCTTGTGCTTCTGGGTCCTATGATAGCGCCATTGTTATCAAAACCAAAAAGCCACGCATAAAGTCTTCAGTTTAAGAGACATATCCTTCCTTAATACTACATGAAGTGCTGTCAAAAAGACCCTGGTTGAGTAGCCTGGCTCATGTGGAATGGAGAACAGGACAGTACGAGGTCTGGCATGCTTCCTTAGCAGGTGTACAAGGAACTTGAGTCCTTCAGTGAAGTATTTACTACTTCTACATTAGCTCAATATCACTGCCAATGATATAAAGTTGATCCTCCAAACAAAGCTTCATGTTCAAATGGGCAAGAACATATGTGATTCCAGGTAAACAAACAGCAGGACTAGTGAGAGACTACCCCAAAGGGCACTGTAGAATGCTCACCGGTCTACCGCAGCAGAAACTTTTCCAACAATGTGTTTGTTGTCTCAGTATTCTGATCCTTCTACTAAGCCAGGGAGAATACCAGTTAGCAATTCTTGTAGACCAGGGTTAAGTGTTTTAACCAAAAGCAAGTAATATATCTCATATAGACTGACCAATGTTGGTTTCACACACATGGCAGCATTTGCAAGAAGAGGAAATAATCCAGAACTATATAAAAAAAAAGATCTTTGACAAATTGCTCAGGTCCAATGATTTTGAAGATAATTTCATGTTTCAAGTGCCTTCCAAGCCGGGCGTGGTGGCGCACGCTTGTAATCCCAGTACTTTGGGAGGCGGAGACCAGAGGATCCCGGTTCGCAGCCAGCCTCAGCACGCATGCGCGTGCGCACGATCGATTGATTGATCGATCTCTCTCTCTCTCTGTGTCTCTCCCTCTGTCTCTCTCTCTCCCTGTCTCTCTTTCTCTCTACTTAGTGAGGCCCTCCGCAACTTTGTGAGACCCAGTTTCAAAACTAAAAGCATAAAAAAATAGGGCCGGGGGCGTAGTGCTGAGGTAGAATGCCCCTGCATTCAATCCCCGGAACCGCAAAAAAAAAAAAAAATATATCAAGTGCCTTCCAATGAACTCCACCTGGCTATGCTTGATGTAGACATTGAGCTAGGCATTTTCCTATGGTCAGTATTTTGGGTACTACTTGATATTTTGCATTATTTTGTAAAACCTTGTTAAATTTTCCAAGTGCTGAAATAAAATCTGCCTATTCATTGGAGGATTCAAAATTCTTTAGTGCTTTGTCAATTGCAGCTACAGTTTCTGTATTTGAAGTCACTCAATAACTCTACCTCTTCTGTGTTCATCCTTCAACCATGTTCCGCTAGAGGCAGATCCAGAGTCATGCGAAATCATTACCTGGCAAAACCCGAATCCTGCTTAAACTCAGGTATCTGTTTTTTTCATACCTGAAATAGCAATTGAATACTCAGGCTAATACTCCTTGGGTCAATTTTCTGATGGAACACCAGGCTTTGTGTCCATCCCACCTGCCATCTGCCCTAGACTTGGTTTCTCAACGCCCATACTGCTCTCCTGGCAACCTCGGCAGCAACATGAAGGCCCAGAGCCCACATTACACACTTTAAAAATCTTGAGAGCGATGCAAAATAGAGTCAGTCTCTGATTTCTGAAAGTGATAATGGAGGCTCTGAAAAATAAGGTCACTTGTGCCTTTCCACAAAGATGGGGCGTAAGAGATAAAAGATCTCAGCAGGAAGCCATAGAAAGGAAAGTCAACGTCTAGTCAAGAAGAGAGACAGAGCTCTTAATCCTCTTGTGCATTTCAATGTGAAATTAGGTCATTTTTGTGTGTTTGTGTTCAGGTAAAGACATGTAGCACTTCTCAAAGACAAGAAGGATATCCATCTGTTTTTCCAGTAGCAAGAAGATTCCTCTGGGCCAGTGGGGGAGGGGAGGGAGCAGTGCAGCCAGGCAGGGCTCATAGGAGGCAGGGACAGGATGGCAGCACTGGGGTCAAGATTCAGGATCCTACAACAGAAAGTAGCCATGCAGGGAAGTCCCATTAGAGAGCAATAATCACCTGAGATCAGTAACTCAACTAGTTGAGCTCGCTTATCACTCCCAGGTTTTCAGGTTAAATACAGCTGCTTCCTTACTCCCTTGGACAACACTTGTGTGTGTCATAGGGAGTAAGAAAACAGCACTAAGAAGAGGAAGCTCTCTGAACTGTGCCTGGCCAGTACATGGAGGATAGCAACCCCCAAGGGACATCAAAGACAAAAACCCTTTGATATAAAAAGCAGGACTGCTCAATGTAGAGTGTGCGATTGCAAAAACATGAGAAACAGGGAAATGTTATAGAAAGACAGAGCTCCCATTCAGGTAGCCAGATGTGTGTGCGTTCCAAAGCAGGTGAACTTCCTGAAAAACACAACTGGAAACAGTCTGTGACTGTTTCCATGGAACTCCGGAGACAGATCTGAAAAGGACTTTAAAATAAGTACACTTAGCATTCTGAAAGTGACAGAAAGGAATAGCAATTTTGCAATGGAAAAAGAAAAAAAATAATAAGAACCAAATAGAAATGTTGGAATCAAAAAGTAAAGCTACTGAAATAAATAATAAATGAAGACAATAATTTCCATAGTATGCACAATTAGCATATTTAATTTAGTAAAACCAAGATTTAGTGAAATGGAATGTAAAATTTGAAAATTCCCAAGCCGGGCGTGGTGGCGCACGCTTGTAATCCCAGTACTTTGGGAGGCAGAGACCGGAGGATCCGGGTTCGCGGCCAGTCTCAGCTCTCTCTCTCTCTCTCTCTCTCTCCCCTTAGTGAGGCCCTCCGCAACTTCGTGAGACCCGGTTTCAAAATAAAGTATAAAAAATAGGGCCGGGGGCGTAGCGCGGAGGTAGAACGCCCCTGCGTTCAATCCCCGG
>PVJS01000107.1:52020-178383 GCA_004027185.1 Glis glis | reverse complement strand
ACACACACACACACACACACACACACACACACACACACACACACTCCTGGTTTCCATTCCCACCCCATGCTTTTATTCTTAGACTAGTGCCCTGGGATTCTCCCAGGCAGGTCAGGCACTGAAGCCGTTGTATACTCAGCCCAAACAGAGTAGACCCAACTTCAAAGGTTCTGCCCCCATCCACAGTCCTGCCATTAGCCTAGAGGGCTGGATGGACTTGAGCAGCACTGGTGGGGTGGGAATCTGCGTAGGGAAGTTAAGACCCTGGTTCCACATAGTTCTTCTTCGTTGTGTCACAGAAGAAAGGTTGATTCTGTGAAGGGTCTGGAGAGGTTCCCAGTAGAGGAGAGAGGGGAGCGCAACTCAGGACCAGGGGATCCTTGACTTATATGACAGGAAAAAAATTCAGCACAAGTCAATCAGAGACATAGACAGAGATTTATTTAGTAAAGCAAGACATACACATTCAAGAGAGAATGTGGGCCGTCTCCAGGGTGAGAAACGCATTTGGGGGAGCATATTCTTTTATAGGAAACTTTGTAAGGGCTGATCCTGGGAGGTATGTGGGGTGGCATCACCTAATGAGTTTGAGTCCTTTGATCGTGGAGCACAGGGCAGGTCACAATATCTGGCGCCTCTCAGAATCCCCAGGTTGACCTTATCTAGTTGATGGGTGGCACTTGGACTGCACCCCTATCATTGGTCTTTGAACAAGATCTTTCTCGAGACTTCTTTTGATCAGTCTAAAAGTACATTCTATAAGCTAATAAAGTATATAAGCACTAATTAACTAGACTTACGGTACTCTAAGACTCGTTGGACCTTGTAAGAATTCAGGCCTGGAGGAAAACAGGAGGTGGGGGTGATCATGGAGGTTTTAGATTTCAAGCTACAGTCCCTCTTTCCTTCCCCGCTTGTGTCCTATTTCTTTTGTTTCGACTATCCTACCTCATGGGTTTCCAAGTTCTCAGACCACCTTGTTCATGTCTGTTACCTCTCAATGCCCACAGGCGCCCCCCAGTGAGCACAAGCCCTCTGGGCAGGGAATCGCTGTCCCAGGTCCTGAAAACAGGCTTCACGGTAGGACAGACTCCATTCGAGTGAGAAACCTTTTGTCCCCTCAGCTCCCAGCCATGTGCGGCAGACCAGAGCAGGGACCCCAGGCCTGGGGTTTCTCGCATGCAAAATCATTCCCCCATTTCCATCATGGTGTGGATACAGGTTGGAATAGAATTTACAAGACAAAGAGCAGAGCTACTGACAGGTTTATTTAGGGGAAAACAGAAATACACATCCAAAAGAGTTTCCCTTCTCCATACCTAGGCAAGACACCATGGCTTCCATTTACCAGCAGAGAAGGCTGAGCCCTCGGGTGCAGGGGACAAGAAGCAGCTCAACAGGGGACGAAGGTCAGGGACGCAGGATTTGGGATTTCTGTTACTATAAGAGATACCTGGAGCCGGGCGTGGTGGTGCACGCTTGTAATCCCAAATCCCAGTACTTTGGGAGGCGGAGACTGGAGGATCCGGGTTCGCAGCCAGCCTCAGCTCTCTCTCTCTCTCTCTCTCTCTCTCTCTACCTACCTAGTGAGGCCTTCCGCAACTACGTGAGACCCAGTTTCAAAATAAAGTATAAAAATAGGGCTGGGGGTGTAGTGCAGAGGTAGAACGCCCCTGGGTTCAATCCCCGGTACCGCAAAAAAAAAAAAAAGAAACAAAAAAGAAATACCTGGGATAAATCAGCTTCTAAAGAGATTATTCGGCTTCATTTTACTTTTTCATTTATTTATTTATTTATTTATTTATTTATTTATTTATAGTGATACTGGGGATGGAACCCAGGGGTATTCTATCTCCAAGCTACACCCCCAGCCCTATTTTTATTCTTTATTTTGAAACAGGGTCTCACTATGTTGCTGAGAGCCTCACTAAGTAGTTGAGGCTGGCCACGAACCTGCGACCCTCCTGTCTCAGCCTTCCAAGTACTGAGATTACAAGGGTGTGCCACCATGCCAGGCTCATGTTAGAGGTTTCATTCCATGGCTGATTGGCCCCATTGCTTGGGCCTGTGGAAGCTCATCTTGGAGGGGGTCCCCAACAAAATAACCCATCCACCTCGTGGCTCCGAAGCACAAGAGGAAAAGAGGAGGGGCTGGGGCATCACTGTCCCTTCAAGGGCATGCCCCCAGTGTCATGAAGACCTGCCACTGGGCCCCACATCTAAACGGTTCCACCCCCCAGCAGCTCCAAGGTGGGGACCAGCCCTGAACACCTGCACGTGGGGGGGGGTCACTCCAGATCCAACTATAGGCAGCATTAGGTGCAGCTATTATGAATCCAGAACATAAAGCCAAACGCTGCCAGCTTTCCTGGAAATATACTGACTCCCTGTGAGTATAATGATCCCACAAGCTTAATCTAGGATTACAGCTCCCAGGCCCGTCCCGAAATTGCCCCAGTTGCCATTCCTCCCCATCTGCTGTTCTGCTCCATGGAGGTCTATTTTGGTCCCGCAGCTTGGGCTCCTGCTTGAAGTGTTCACTGAGACTGAAGACATTGGCTTGGGCCATGCTTCTTTTTGGGGTGTGTGTGTGTGTGTGTGTGTGTGTGTGTGTGTGTGTGTGTTACTAGGGATTGAACACCCATGGGCATTCTGAGCTATACCCCCAACCCTATTCTATTTTTTATTTAGAAACAGAGTCTTGATAAGTTACTGGCAGCCTCACTAAGTTGCTGAGGCTGGACACGAACCTGCGATCCCCTGTCTCAACCTCCCAAGTACTGGGATTACAGGCGTGCACCACCACGCCCAGCTCTGGGCCACGCTTCTAACTTAGACCTTGGCATCTACCCTCACCAGGCTTTGTTTCCTGTGGCAGATCCATTACCCAGCCTTCTCTGCCATGCTATGCACCCCAGGAGCCTGATACCCCTAGAGAAGGAGGCTGGCTCCAAACGTGGGGTTTCTGGTTGAGTCTTCTGGCAAGAGTAGGAATAAATGGGGTATTCCTTCCTAAGGCTCCCTGTCCCGATGCCTTGCCCTGCTGGACGCTGTGCCATCGCAGCTGTCTGTCCACCAGCTGGCCTGATCACCACTCGCATCTGACCCTATTCCTCACTCCTGTCCACGTGGCCTTGAGGACAATAACACAAGTTCCTGCCATTTCTGTCTCCGCTGCCTTAACCATGTCTAGTCTGGCTGACTCCCCCAGTCTTCCTCCTCATGTCTGAATGAGCCTTTCATTCAAATATTTTCACCATTTGGTGAATTCTGATGTAACTCTGTTCCCTATAGCTTTTCAGGTCCCTGGCTACCCACTGCACAACTTTCTATAGGAGGAAGTCCACCCTGGCCTTTGGCAATCGCCTCTGGGATCCACTAAGCCACACCCCCTGTACATTAATCCCTCCCTGTTTCTCAGAAAAACAATCATTCCCTTTCTGACCTAAAAAACACAAACTTTTAAGCTTTTGGTAAGGAGAGCTCTAGATTTTTGACATCCAACTTTTTTTTTGTACTGGGGATTGAACCAGGGGTGTTCTACGTCTGAGCTCTATCACCAGCCCTTTTTATTTGGAAGAGTCTCACTAAGTTGCTGAAGTTGGCCTCAGACCTGCAATCCTCCTGTCTTAGCCTCCCAAGCACTGGGGTTATAGGCATACGCCACTGCACCCAGCTGCAGCCTCCTCTTAGTCCCACTGCACAGGATGACTGGAAATGTATTTCATTTCATCGTGGAGTGCCACCGACTGGAAGGTGACATGTCTCCAGGGTCTTGCATTGCAAAAGAGCCGGGTGAAGTGCATGTGGGCGTAGCAGGCGTGGCCCTTGGGCATCGTTACCTACCATCCCAGGTTTCCACTGAAGCCCCTGCCCATCTTTATTATCCATTCATGTCCATTGCCAGACCAGGGAATGGAAATCTTGTGTGAGGCACTCCATGACCTTCTAGACAAATCTTCCTGGGGTCAAGCTGCCTCCCAGCATGCTTCAAAGAATCTGATCTTGTTGTCTATTACCCTGTCTCCTGGGCAGTTCTCCTTCCCAGGAAAACATCTCTCTCTCTCTCTCTCTCTCTCTCTCTCTCTCTCTCTCTCTCCCCCTCCCTCTCTCTCTCTCTCTCTTTCTCTCTCTCCCCCTCCCTCTCTCTCTCTTTCTCTCTCTCTTTCTCTCTCTCTCTCTCTTTCTCTCTCTCTCTTTCTCTCTCTCTCTCTCTTTCTCTCTCATCTCTCTCTCTCCCTCTCTCTCCAGAAGAACGGAAGGCACTAAGTACACTCCATCTAGAGCCAGCCATCTAGAACACACATCAACAGGTTTGGGCATAAATCGCCAACGATCATTGTGCTAAATCTGTGAACTACTTTGGAGCAAACATGGGAATCCTCCAGCTCTTCTCTAATTTGCCAACTTGGAAAGTAAGTGCATTAGAAGAATGGTGTTGTTGTACCAACTCTTTCTAGACCACAGATTTCTTGCTGTTTCCCTATATGACCCAGCTGGATTGAGTCCTTCATGAAACCTGAGACTCTCCATTAACCCTTTAACCACAAGCACAGTGTCACTCTCCTTTCCTTCCTCCAAGTTCCTTGTTAAAGATAAATGGAATTTAACTAGTTTTCTCCTTCTTCAACAATAAATCAATTGGATTGTAAAATCTGCTCTGGGCTTTTGCCTTGAGATACCGGGTTTTTCAACTGACCATAACACAACAGGTGCACACGCCTTCTCATCCTCAGCTCCAGGTGGAGTTCATTGCAGTTTAAAGTTCCCTTCAAAAGCCAACCTGAGCTGGGCATGGTGGAGCAGACCTTAATCCAGTACCTAGGAGGCTGAGAAAGGGGATTACAGGTTTGAGGCCAGCACGCAGTAACTTAGAGAGACCCTGTTTCAAAATAAAAACTAAAAAGGGGTAAGGGGTGTAGCTTGGAGGTAGAATGCTCCTGGGTTCAATCCCCAGTAACACACACACACACACACACACACACACACACACAGAGCAAACCCTGAGAGAAGGATTTAATGCAGGTAGTTTATTTGGGAAGATAGCCCAGGAAGTCCAATAAGAAAGAAGTCAGAATAAGGGAGAAGGAAGGGCTGACAGCCACAGGAAGGGGTTAATACAAGTTACATACAGGAAACCGAGGCTCCAGGAGGCTGGCACCTCGCTGAAACTCCCTGGATGTTCTCTCTGAAGGACAAAGAGCGGGGGTATTCACCAGTGACTCACGCCTCACTGGCTGAGGGCTGTCCATGGAAGTATCAAGTCATTGGCACTCCCAGCATGCCCCACAGGAGGCTGAGCCAGCGGCCACAGTGCTGCAGAGACCCCGTGTAGGCGAAGGCACACACCGGTACAGGTGCACGGGTGACCTGCTCTTGGTGCAACATAACAGGCCACGCCTACAGGTGAACTCAGAGATGCACCCGTGGCAGTGATGAGTCTGCCACAGGCATCCCACATCCACGCGCACCCCCACCAGCCTGAGTGCACAGCGCGGAATAGGACACGCGCATCGGAGCCACAGAAGCTGTGTGTGAAGGAAGTGCTTCGTGGCCACACATCCCACTGAATGAACCAAATTACTCCTTAACAAATCAGGAGAGCCGGCGTGCCGTTTCCCAAGCCTTCCTTGTCATGTGTATATTTGTTCAGAAAGCATCTGGATCCCAGATGGCACCCAAGTCTACTTCTCACCTCCACTACCAACATTAAATATCACACCCAGAACAAAAATCAATGAGTTTGCGATTCAGTGGCAGAAAGCAACAACTTCCTTGATGGCTATGTATGACAGGTGACAGGAAGAAATTCTGCTCTGGGCTTCACTCTTCTGGGCTGAAAAATAAATTTTAATGCCAAAAAAATTTTTGAGGGCCTTTGCTGTGCATGGGATTTTGCTACTAGTTTTAAAACCAGAATATTCATGATTTTTGGCAGCTCTACTTGGCTGTTTTTCTGATTTTTAAAAAATGAAACATTAGCTATCTGTTTGGGAGGATAAGCTTATGCACAAGGAACTCAAGCTCCTTCTGTTAATATCCACTTCTTCAACGTGACTGACCAGAAAGGAAGCGACAGGCAATACTAACCACATTCAGCAACGGAGGAATGAACAGCAGCGGGAGACGCCGGGCCCTGGCTGGGTTCCAGGCTGCCAGGATAGACGCGGAGGCTTTCTCTTGGGTAGAAAGAGAGTCCAAGGTGGGCGTGATGATGCACGACTGTAATCCCAGAACCTGGGAGGCTGAGACAGGAGGATCAGAGGTTCAAGGCCAGCCTCAGCAACTTAGCGATACTCTCAGCAACCTAGAAAGATCCTGTTTCAAAAATAAATAATAGGGCTGAGGATATAGCTCGGAAGTAGAATGTCCCTGGGTTCAATCCCCAGTACAAAGAAAGAAAGAAAGAAAGAAAGAGAGAGAGAGAGAGAGAGAGGAAGGAAGGAAGGAAGGAAGGAAGGAAGGAAGGAAGGAAGAGGGAGGGAGGAAGGAAGGAAGGAAGGAAGGAAGGAAGGAAGGAAGGAAGGAAGGAAGACAAAGAAAGAAAAAAGGAAAAAAAAAGAAAAGAGAGGGTTCAGCCGGGTGTGGTGGCGCGCACTTGTAATCCCAGTACTTGGGAGGCTAAGACAGGAGGACCGCAGGTTTGCCGCCAGCCTCAGCTACTTAGCAAGGGCCTCCACGACTTAGCCAGACCCTGTTTCAAAAATAAAGAATTTAAAAAAATAGGACTGGGGTGTAGCTCGGAGGTAGAATGCCCCTTGGTTCAATCCCCAGTTCCGCAAAAAAAAAAAAGAAAGAAAAGAGAGGGTTCAATATCAGGCCTGATGTGAACTCTGCCCCAGCACTACCCGATAGGTGAATGCCCCTGTCCTCAAGGAAGACGGCGGGAGGGAAGCCAGGCTTGAACTCCATGCAAGATGCAGCCCAGATCTGGGAATCGCCCTGGTGTGTCCGGACCTCAGGCTCTGGCTCTGACCCACCATGCAAGGCCATTTGGCCCTGGCCAACCTGGGTGTGCGTCGACCCTCCTGTGTCCCTCTCAGTCGACAGCCTGTGGTCTCACTGCCACCAACGAGGCTGCCCTGTCATGCTTCTGGTCCTCTTGCCTGAACCCTACTGGCCTGTCTGGCTCAGAGGCCAGCCTCATGCCCTGCCATGGACAGGCCGAAAGCAGAGGGAAAGGCCATGGAGAGTCGGCAGTACCAAAGTGGGTGTCTGCCCGATACCACGTGGGTATTGCTGCTTCAAGGTGGAAGAGACAGGACACCCTGCAAGGGCTGGCGACTTCAGCCCTGGTGGCCCACTGGAGTTACAGGAGGACTTCTCCTAAGCCTGGGTCTTGCTACCAGTCCTTCTGATCACACGAGTCTACAGGTGGTCAGGCTTTTAAATCTGCCCGGAGGATTCAATGTGGAGTCAAGGTTAATAACCACTGCCCAAGACAAACATAAAATCCAAGAATTTGGGGTCCTTGCCCTCTTCCCATCGGCAGCACGCCACGTTCATACTCTGGAATGAAGCACGATTACCTCACTTCCTGCTGGGGACACGGCTCACAGCACCGATGGAGCTGCAGGACTAAGGCTGAGTCCATGGAACTGTCCCTTTCCCTTCCTTCTCTGAGGGACTGCCTGGTGTCCTGGGGACGTGTGGTGTTGGGAGTCTGAAGGCCTGGCCTCCAGTCCAGCTCTGCCATGATGAACCCCAGACTCAGGTGTGTCCTGACCTCTGTGCCCGCTCTCACATGCCTTTAAAATATAAGCAGTGGCTAGGCGCACGCTTGTAATCCCAGTAGCTGGGAGGCTGAGACAGGAGGATTGCAGTTTCAAGGCAGTCTCAGCAACTTAGCAAGACCTGCAGCAACTTAGTGAGACCCTGTTTCAAAATAAGAAAATAAAAAGGGCTGAGGGTGTACCTCAGAGTAGAGTGCCCTGGGTTTAATCCCTAGTACCAACGAGGGGAAAGCATTATATATACACACACACACATGTATGCATTGGACATAATGGTCACAAAAGTCCCCTCTGCCTTTGCTGGCCACTAGGTATGAGCTGCTTGTGGAATGCTGACGACAGGGCGAGGGCAGATCTGATCACGATTAGAGGAGGCTTCCTGGGTGACCCCAAAGCACTAGGCTGAGCTCTTCACCAGCGCTGGGTCTTGTGGTGAGAGATTCCCTAGAGCCTATTTTTGCCTAATCCTCCAGCTCCTTGGGGGGTTTGGAGGGAGCCACAGCCTGACCCAGCTGGTGGCCAAGCCTGTGCCTGCAGCCACTGCCAGTCAAGAGCCACGCAGCTGAGCCCGAAGGCCACGCCGCCTCTTTCGACTGTGTAGCTTCGGCTCTGGCATCACAATGGGGCGTCCTTCTGAGGCTCCTTATTGTCTGTCTTATTGTCTCAGGCTGAGGCAAGACTCGGGGGTTTCTCCTACTCGTGGTCTTTCTGCAGCACAGGAGTGGAGCAGCCCGGCGTGCCCAGATGCCTGTTGAACATCACAGGTCCCTGGATACACCCAGACCTACAGCAGGGGGAAGCCGGCTGCGAGTCCGGGCTGTGGAGGCTGGTGTGAAGACTGAACCCAGCGCACGGGGCCACAGAGCCCGGGCAGGTGACCTGTCCTCTCACGGAGCAGCTCTAAGGATGAACGAAAGGCCACCTGTCATGCAGATGGCACGGCACCAGACATGTCTGAGTGTGATGAGGCCACTCGCAGGGCGCGGCACGCCCGGGCCCTTCTCATCGCTGTTCGGCACAGGCGCCTGCTGGATCCTGCACACAGCTCACCACGGGGCGGGCGGGCGGGCTCGCTCTCTTCGCTCTGTTATTCGCTTCGTTAGGCAGGTGGGCAGTTGTTACTTGATTGTAGGAGACAGGGTGTCGCTGTGCTGCCCGGGCTGCAGTGCAGTGCCTGCTCACAGGTGCGATCCCACGACTAACCAGCCCGTGCCCCCAGGTGGCACCACACTCCCGGGCCCTAGTGATGCACACGGCCAGTAGAGTGCGCTACAGCCTCAAACTCCAAGGCTCAAGAGAGCCTCCTGCCTCGGCCTCCTGAGCAGCTGGTACTCCAAGTGTGCTCCACCATGCCTGTGCTCTTATGGCTTTTAGCCGAGGTCCATCCCATGCTGGGCGAGGCCAACCTCAGGAGGACAAAGACAAATTCAATGGTATTCGTAGCTCTAATGACCAGTTCTGAGCAAGAGGGGTCCCCACGATGGCTGTGTTTGTCCTGCTCACTGGCATTACTGACACTGGGGATTAGGTGGCAGCTGTCAGGTACTTTGAGAAGTTCCAGAGAAATAAAAGCCAGTCCTCCTGGGTCATAAAGGCTGTGGTGGAGATCCCAGGCGGGCCTCCGCAGGACACAAGGGTGGGGTGAGCCTCTCCCAAGGCATATGGGCTTACCCGTCCTGCTATTTACCTCCCGCTTTGGGACTCCGCTGGAAGAAAGTGCTACGTGGCCAGTTATATTAATTACTAAATGAAATGACCCAGAGCAGCGCTTCTAAAACTCACCACCTGGGGTCCTGGTTCTGATGCCGGCGGAGGTGCAGGTGCAGGTGCAGTCTGACGTGGAGCTCAGAGTCAGCTTTCGCCCCCGTCTTGATGAGGCCACTGGTCCAGCGAGACCCAGAGCTCCAGAGCCCAACATGGGTGAGTTCCTATTACAGATGGCGACACAACTGGGAGCTCTCCAAAAGGAAGTTCCTGGGTGACCCTACACACCCAAAGAATGCATGGAGTATTTTGAGATCTGAGCCAAATTGGGGGGTTGCTTGGGGGAAAGGCCAGTTGGACCCACCTCAGGCCCTGGAGTGCCGTGGGCCCCTCAGATGACCTGACCTGTGTCACTCTGGGCCCTGGACTCTGGGCCCAGAACCTTGGAGACGAGCTGTCAGCCAGCGCGGAGCCCTGCGTTTCCCTGCCGTGTCTCTGGATGGCGCAAAGGCTTGGAAGCAACAAAGGCTTGGAAAATATTTGTTCAGAAAAGCCAGGAGAGACAGTGTCAACGGTCAAACAGAGCTAAACCCAGGCGGGACAGTCGGGAGGACTTCCTAAGTGCATCGATGAGCATCAGGACTTGAGGAAGGGGAGGATTCTGTCAGCTGGAGAAACCAGGAAGGGGAATGGTCTCCTACGACCCATTCATCTCTTAAGTCTGGATTCTCCCTCCAGCTTTCTCAGGGTTTCTAGTTCTCAGGGAAAAAATAAATAAACAACCCATGATGCACCGTGCTTTTATTTCATAATAAATGAGCTACAAAGGTACTTCATAAGCTTTAAAGCATGGTCCAAAAGCATAGCAGAGCTATTTTTATTTACCTACAGGTAACTCGAGCGATTTGTATTCATCAGCAGGCGACTCAATGGAAATGCATTTGGAAAGCGTTGCTAATATCGTTCCTGCTAATGCGCCGAGTTAACGTAGGACCTGTGATTATCTCAGCACCCTATGGTTAGTAACTCTTTCGGGGCTGGTCTCATTTTTAAGTGAGCAGTTGTTAAACACTGACTCTGTGCTGTTGACTATTTGGGCAGATGCTGCTGGCTGCCACTGCCTGGTCCTGTGCTCCCCTGCCCCCGCGAATGCAAACAGGGGACTTCTCCGTAGAACTGCCACTGGCTAACAGGAGCCCCTTCGCCTGGAGATAAGGATTCAGCCTCCTCTGGGGAGGCCTGCTGCTAGTGACCGTCTGATACAGGCTGCTGCTCAGCCCTTGGTTCTGAGTGAATGACTGCTGTGGAATCAGTAATCAGGGAACCATGCTCCATGGGTTGATCACATGCCACAGAGGTTTCTGTGCAGGGCACTTGCTCTCCAGTGTGGCCATGCAGGAGGTGGTGGGGCCTTTAAGAGGTGGGCCTGTGGAGGGTGGGTAGGTGCTGTAGACAGGCCCTCTGAAGGGATCGATGCTGTACCAGGGGATGAGCAAGTTCTCATGAGAGCAAACCTGGCTCCTCAATCCCTTTAGCTTTCTGCCTCACCATGTGACACCTGTCTCTTTCTCTGTCTCTGTCTCTGTCTCTGTCTCCATCTCTCTCCCCCGTCATGATGCCATTCCATGATGTGATACAGCCGAGGGCCCCTCCTCAGAGCTGCATAGATGCTGGCATCCTGCTCTTGAACCTCCAGAACCACGAGCTAAATAAACCTCTTTATATCTTGTTATAGCAACAGAAAACAGACTAAGACAAACACTGAGGCCCAACTTCTCCGAAGCCACACCTTTACCCAGTTTCTTCCCTTACCTGGAGCCTGCTTCCCTGGTCGCATTGCAAGCCTCCCCTGAGAGGTCTCCCTCCATAAATCAAGTGCTCAGACTCTGTCTCCAGTGAACCTTGCCTAAGACAATTCCTAAATGTTTTACTGCAATATCTCGTTGTATCACTGCAGTGAAATACCTGGGTGTGCACATGGTACTTACAACTACTATCATCATTATTATTGTAGATTAAGTTACTTGCCCGAATTCCAACAGCCATGTGGCAGATCTAGAACTTGAATTCAGCTCCACACAGGACACGCTGCCTCCCAGTCGTAAGTGTTGGGTCTGCGGGATGAAGCTGGTTATGCATCAGGCTGGGTAGGAATAGATCATGTCCAAATGGATTCATTGCTCTATACAACTTTTTATATTAACAGAAATATAAAACTCATACCACTCATAAGAAATCACAGAGCAGTTGAGCCTCCAGGAAGCGGCCTCGTGTGCACCTTTCCCCGGCTCCCTGCAGGCTCTGACCCAGCAAACAGGGCTGCCCATGTGGACCTTGAAGGCCACCTGTGGGCCGTGAGTTCTTTCCACATGTAAAATGTTGATGTTGATGTCTCCGGTGTCCGCTGAGAACAGTCAGAAAGCAGAGCTCTGAGGATTTCAGCCTCTGCGTGTTTCATCCCAGGCGGGGATCCAAGCGCAGCTGTCTTTAGAGCCAGGAGCAGTTGTGGGGAGTGTTTCTTTAGTCTGCGCTGACTCTGCCAGGGGACGGCACTGGCACAGTGCTCCTGCAGCACTTTGTGGAGACTCACTCCTTGGTCACGAGTCTCCCTTCTGCATCTGGGCCCTCCCATGGCCAGTCCTGGGTGAGGAGCCGAGGAAGCTGCATTTCCTGGTACTGCTCCTCCATCCTAAACTGAAGCATTGCTATTCAGAGGGAATTAATTAGTGTTTAAAACAGGATTGTAAAGATGCCTGTTGCAGAGCTGGGTATCCCGAAATGTAGACTTGACATGTCCTGTCTCATCTCCCCCGAAATGCCGACATGCAACGTGAGGTAAAGAATCAAGCCCGATAGAGGAGTCTTTCAAAGCACTGAAGTCCTTTGCTTTTGGCTTTGCAGGTGAAAAAAACAAAGACCTTTTCAGGGAATTGGTGTTCTGAGCTTGCAGTGTGCGTGTGTGTGTGTGTGTGTGTGTGTGTGTGTGTGCGTGTGTGCGTGTGTGTGTCACTGGAGATTGAACCCAGGGACATTCTACCTCTGGGCTACAGCCCCAGCCCTATTTTATTTTTTATTTTGAAACAGAATCTTGCTAAGTAGCTGAGGCTGGCCTCAAACCTGCGACTCTCCTGTCTCATCCCCCCAAGTTCCAGGGTTGCCGGCGTGTGCCACCGTGCCTGACTTTTAAGTGCATCTTTGATGGAGTTGCTCTTTGCTCCTCTCTGGCCCCTAAACTAGGCACGCATGTCAGGATTTGGCTGACAGGCATCTCCCTTTCCCCTCAGTTCCCCGCCCGCACTCTTCCCCTCACACCCCCCATGTGATCCATGGCTGGGTGGAGCTGGTTCGTGGGAGAGTGAAGTGGCAACAGTAACTGATCTAGATAGACCTCGAGACCAAGCCTCCCCACCATTCCCTCCCGCCTGATGGGCTGAGCCCGTAAACTGAGTGGCTGTTTCAAGAGCTTAAAACCAAGTCAGGCTCAGTGGCACACGCCTGTAATCCCAGTACTCAGGAGGCTGAGACAGGAGGGTCACAGGTTTGAGGCCAGCCTCAGCAACCTAGCAAGACACTCAGCAACTTAGCTAGGTTTATTTCAAATTAAAAAATAAAATAGGGCTGGGGATGTTGCTCAAAAGTAAAACACCCCTGGGTTCAATCCTTAGTACCATGAAAAAAATGAAGTAAAATCACCCTGTATCACATAAATACGTTCAATCATGCATTAATTACTTTTCACATTAAACATTTTTAAAATTTTATTAGCACATAATAATTGTACATACTGATGAAGCACAGTGTGATATTTCAATACATGTGTACAGTATGTGCTGATCAAATCAGAGCAGTTATTAATTCGTACATTTCCACCTCCTTATTGTTGCTCTGTTTGGAGCCTTGGAGCCCCCTCCTTTCAAGTTATTCATAACACATGTACTAGGTTATCATAACTATACTCACCCCACTGTACTACAGAACACTGGAACTTAGTACTTCTACCTGTGTTATTCAGCCTCCCTTTTTCTCTCCCCTACTCCCTTCCCAGCCTCTAGTCATCTCTGTTCCACATTCAGATCTTTTTTTTTTTTTTAGTATTCACCTATGAGAGACAACCCACAGTATTTGTTTGTCTGCATCTGACTTATGTGACTTAACATGGGCATCCGGTTCCATCTATTTTGTTGCAAATGATAGGATACATTCTTTTATGGCTGAATAATATTCTACTGTGTACACATACCACATTTTCTTTATCCCTTCATCCACTGATGGGCATCTAGACGGATTCCATGGCTTGGCTATTGTGAATTGTATAGCACCAAACAGAAGCATGCAGGTGTCTCTGATAAGCTGATTTTATTTCCTTTAGACATATACCCAGTAGCACACTCCCCATGTGGTCCATGGCTGGGTGGAGCTGGGCTGGGGCCAGGATGTGGGTGCCACGGCCAGTCATCTAAGCTCCTGAGCTTAGGGCAGAACCAAGCAGGGCAGAGCTTGGGGAAGTGAGGGTCCTCAGCTAACAAGAGGAGCGGGGCCGGCGGCTGGGGACAGGGGTGCCATTAAGAGGAAAGCCTAGCTGGTCTTGGAACATGATTACTGCAACACCTGAGGTCAAGTGGACAGCCTCTGCCCAGCCTTCCACCTCCAGAGACCACAGGACGATCAGCGCATCCTCTGAAATGGGTGGCAGCTTCGTCTCTACTGGAGCCAGACCAAGAGGAGATGAGCTGGTACATCCCAACTCAGTAAAGATGCCGGGTCTATAGAACCAAAGTCTGCACTCTAGCCAGGCCTGCGCCAAACTCTTCCTTCAGCGCTTGCCGCGATGGAGTGTGGTGAGCTGGGAAGGGGATTACTTTTCCCCACAGCGGACCTGCCCCGAGCCTCGCTCCTCTGTCCTGGTGGCCGCTGGGTGAGCCTCCTCGGGCACCAGCACACGGGCCAGCTCTGCTGCCTACTGACAGCCTGCATCGAAATGTGAGTAAAATTAGTGAAAGCTCTATTTCTGACATGAAGTTTCAAAGTACATAGGGCTCTAAGTATCAGTAAAAGTGTCTGACTTATGAGACGGAAGGATGACAGGTTTGAGGCCATCCTCAGCAACTTAGTGAGACCCTCAACAACTTAGCAAGACTCTGTTTCAAAATAAAAATTAAAAAGGGCTGGGAGTATAGCTCAGAGGTAGAATGCCCCTGGATTCAATCCCCAATACAAAAAAAAAATGTCTGAATGAACATATAAGTTAAAATTTCATATTCCTCCTTGGAAATTGACCTCCCTTCTTTCCTTCCTTTCCTCCTTCTTCCCTCCTTCTTTCCTTCCTTCTCTCCTTCTCCCCACCCCCTTCCTTCCTTCCTTTCCCCTTCCCTTCACCATTCCTTCTTCCCTCCCTTCCTCCCTGCTCCATTCCTTTTGTACTTTTTGCAAAATGGAAAGTAACATTTGAGCATTTCAGCCCTCACCTACAGAATACAGCAAATGCATGTCTTCAAAAGACGCCCGCGCTGTGCTGGCTATGGGTGCTGGAGTGCACGTTGAAACCAAGTCCAGAAGCCTGTGTCCACCTGCCTGGGGTCCCGGATGCCATGGGAGAACCAGGATTAGAAACCGGGGTCGGGATCCGGTCCTCATTGGTGATCCTTCTGAGGTGGCAGTTTCCTGGTGTAAATGGATTTTTACTGTCATTTTTAGTGAACATCCTATCTGTCAGCAGGCTGGGATGGCAGGTGAAGAGCTGGGGAGAGGTGACAGGAGGTAAAGACAGGGGAGAAGGATGTTAGCATTCACAGCGGGCAGGTGTACTCGGGAGGTGGAGACGGAAGAAAGGAAAGTTTGAGGCCAGCAGTGTGGGGTAAGTTAGTGAGACCCTGTTTCAGAATAAAAAATTTAAAAGGGCTGGGGGTGAAGCTCAGAGGTAGAATGCCCCTGGGCTCTATCCCCAGTACCACCAAAAATAGATAGATAGATAGATAGATAGATGACAGATGGATGGAGATAAGATAAGATAAGATAAGATGGATAGATTAGATAACTAGATGATAGATGATTGATGACAGATAGATAGATAGATGATAGATAGATAGATAGATGATAGATAGATAGATAGATAGATAGATGATAGATGAATAGATAGATAGATGGATGATAGCTCGCTGACCCCACGCGCCGAGTGGACTGAGCAGATGAGCTGTGCCGCAGTGACCACCTCTCAGACGTGGCCGCTCCACTGAGCTCACATCTGATCATGGAAACCCGCCGATCAGGACTCACTGCTGGAAAAGGCTTGGGCAACACACAGGACCTCACTGAAGGCTTCAGCCATGGCCCCCCTCTGCTCACCACATCTGGTCAAGTGTGTGCATCCCAGATGTGCATCCTCCCTCTCCTGCTGGCCCTGTAAGGCACTGCCCTCCTGTCCCTGGGATCTGCAGATGATAAAAATACCCCTGGTAACCAGGCATGTTGGTGCAAACCTGGAATCCCAGTACTTGGGAGGCTAAAACAGGAGGATTGCAGGTTTGAGGCCAGCCTGGGCAACTTAGCGGGATTCTGTTTCAACATATAAAACTAAAAGGTCTAGGGGTGTAGCTTAGAGGTAGAACGCTCCTGTGTTCAATCCCCAGCCCCAATGATGATGATGATGATGATGATTCTAGTACTTCACAGGATTTGTTGTGCTGCCTCCTCCAGGAGTCACCTCCCTACACACCTAACTCTCCTCCTGGTCAGGGTCCTCCTACAGAGTGGACATCTCAGTAGGGCTAAGCAAGAGCCACAAGAGCCTCTGCCAGTGTGGACAAGTCTCCTGGGAGAGGGACCCCGGTCACTGGACAGACATTCAGACACCGCGTGGAAGACGTGTCTCATGAAAGGCTCGCTGTGGACATCACAACCAAGTCCCTGGGATGTCCGGCAGGGATGGAATTCACAGACACTGTCCAGAGAGACCTCAGACCAAGATAAAGGAACATCAGAACACTAAGAATCAAGTCAGCGGGTTCAGAGCCCACGTCACCACAAAGATGCACACCAAGCTGCAGAATCCCGAAGCCAGACCCGACCCCTGCCCTGCAGTGGGACGTGAGCCGAGAGCGGGGACAGAGAGCCCCAAGCAGGGGTGAAGGCAGATGAGGCTCATCCTGGCGTGGTGTCCTCCTTCACATAACTGTAAACCCCTCCACCTCCTGAGCAGGGTCATCCCTCAGTCACACCACGGATTGCTGTCTAGGAACCGGGCCTCTGGCTGGAGGGGTGCCAGATGTCCCCCAGGTGGAGACCATCGCACCTGGTGCTCTCAGAGGCCCTGCAAAGACGCCGTCCATGAGGGAGATGTCAGTGGTGTTGGCTGGATTACTCCCTCCCACTCCTTCATTTCCTACTCCTCCCAGTACTGCGTGCTCATGTGTTATACAAATTTAAATCATGCAACCCTGAAATAATATGCAAATCATTCATTTTTATGCAAAATTTGAAATAATGTAAATGTAAATGATGGAGATTAAAATTTCATTCAGGAACAGCAGATGTCGAGACCAGTGGAGCACACTGGGCACGCGTTTGCATGTACACCAGGGCTCCCCAGAGGAGCCCCTATAATCACAGTACTTGGGAGGCTGAGACAGGAGGATCGCAGGTTCAAGGTCAGCAGGGCGCAGTAACTGAGAGAGACTCTGTTTCAAAATTAAAAATAAAATAGGGCAGGGAGGTGTAGCTCAGAGTTAGAACACCCTGGATTCAATCCCCAGTTCCAAAAATGAATCAAAACAACAAAACCCTGCAAACCTGCCACAGTAAGTAAATGGAAGCCCCTCGGGCAGGCTACTCAGTTGTTATTGCTTCTTTCTTTCTCTGCTTTTTATTTCATATATTAACCTAAGGGTGACTGGCTAGGGAAATGTCCCTTACTATTGGCCATGAAGGTAAGTCGTCCCACAAACGAAGGAAAGAAAGAAAGAAAGAAGAAAGAAAGAAAGAAAGAAAGAAAGAAAGAAAGAAAGAAAGAAAGGAAGGAAGGAAGGAAGGAAGGAAGGAAGGAAGGAAAGAAGGGAGAGAGGGAGGGAGGGAAGGAGGGAGGGAGGGAGGAAGGAAGGAAGGAAGGAAGGAAGGAAGGAAAAGGAAAGAGAAAGGAAAGGAAAGAGAAAGAAAGGAAGGAAGGAACACATTCTCTGAGGACACTGATAATCTTAATATGTTTTATTAGAAATATGAGGAATATTCAGATCAGAATTCAAAAATAAAACTCTTGATTCTAAACCAGAGAACTAGAGAGGAGGAGAGGGAAAAGAGAAATAAATTACATGTGGGTAATGAGAAAATTGACTTCTTTCCACAGCTGTGAGCCCCAGACTAAGAACAAAAGGCAATGCTATTGTTTTGTAATATAATTCTAATAAGGAATGTGCAGACAGCAATATGTGGCAATTTTGTGGCAAAGTTATCATTTTTAAAAAGAAACTAGCATGTTCAATTTAGCCTTCCTTCTTTTTAATAAATTAAGGTCTTTTCTCCCCCATGAAGTTATCCCATAAGATTTGTTTTTGTTAATTTACAAAAAATGTGTCTAATTGTCCTGTGTGACATGATCTTTGGAGCATGCAGACATTGTGGACTGGCTGAGTCAAGCTAATTAATATATGCATTACCTCCCACACTTAGCACGTCTTGTGGCGAGAAGATGTAAACTCTACTCTCCGCGATTTCCAGGCACACCATGCGCGATGATTGAGGTTCGTCACTATGTTGCACACACGGCTCTTGCACTCATCCTCCTAACTGAACTTTTGCTGCATTTTTAAGCCTAATACATAGAGAGCACGTCCCCCCTCCCCAAAGCCTGCTTTTGTAATAGCGTGTAATAGTTCAGTGTGACCAGGCAAGGTGAGAAAAGACCCGTGAAAACAATTGCTACCCTAGGAAGTCATAATGAAACCCTAACCAAAATCAGAACCCTCTACGACGAACTCTTGGTTGTGCTGTGAAGTGCCGAGTCTCTAGGTAGCAACAATTAGCTGCGCTTTCTGTGCTAAGACACCCCTCCCGAGATGTAAGTCTCTCCTGTGTGTGTCTTATTAGATTAGATTTCCAAAATCAAAGGGAACGCATGCCTTCCGTGGAAATACGACCCAATTTAAATATTGATTTCATCGCGTTATCTTTTAATGGTGCCACACAGTTTCCAAATGGCTTTCAAGTGTGTGGCCTCTTCTGAGTCTCAGAACTGGGTCTTAGGAGGCCGAGACAGAAGGATCCCAGATTCAAGGACAGCCTCAGCAGCTAAATGAGACCCTGTTTAAAAATAAAAATAGCCAGGCATGGTGGCACATGCTTGTAATCCCAGTACTTGGGAGGCTGAGACAAGAGGATCACAGGTTCGAAGCCAGCCTCAGCAACTTAGTGAGACCTTGTTTCCAAATAAAAAATTAAATAAATCTGGAGGTGTAGCCTGGAGGTAGAAGGCTCTAAGTTCCATCTCCAGTACCACAAAAAAGTAATAAATAAATAAAAATAAACAGGGATGGGGTCACAGGTCAGAGGTAGAATGACCCTAAGTTTAATCCTCAGTACCAAAAAAAAAAGAAGGGAAAAGAAAAGAAGAGAAGTGAAAACTTTGTTCTCCAATCAGCCATCCTCTTTCAGTTTCTCTTAGAACCTTGGCATAGGCAAAGAGATTTCCTTAAAAGTTATCTTGATAACTAAGAGTTAGAATTCTATGATGAAAACTGTTCCTGATAAATGGCTGTCCTTATTTTCATACCAACTTCTGCTAGCAGCATGTTGGCCTCTCTAGAAATCAGGTAATGGGGAGGTGTTGATTTACTGTATCTGTTTGTGGTGCAGATATAATATATAGGATGGAGCCTCTGCTATTGACTCCATGTGGCGGATTCTTTCCTGTCGAGGGATTCCTCTTCAGTCCGCGACCTCTCCAGCCATCCAGATTCTCCTCCACCAGGAGCGCAGGGTTCTGTTGTCCTGCGCTCCTTCTGGGACGTTGGTAGAATCTGCAGGTGCCGTTTTCTGCTGTTTTGTTGCTTTGCTTTTTGTTGTTGTTCTCAGATATGGTAGTAACGGATAAACTCTGTGTATCACTATTTGCCTCTGCCTACTTTTCACATGTAAGACTTCTTTGTTCTGCATTCTATAGAGAAAGCTCCTAATTGCCCCTGCCTTCGTTTCTTAATTGCAGATTATTCTGGCATCTTTCTCTACAGTGGGTAATAGCTTAGTGGATTTCAAAGAACAGATAAAAGTGTCATTGAAACAAGTCATTTTAATTTTCACGGAGCTGTGCTTCCTCTTGTGAGGTGAGCACGGTCATATTGATGCTGTGTTGTCAGCTACTGTTCACTTTTATGTCCTAGACTCAATTAACAAGTGAGTGACAAAAAACAAAGCTTTTGAGCTTTTCGGTAAACTCTATAAAAAGAAAAGTGAAACACGAGTCTTCGCTGAAGAAAACTAGCCAAGAAATTTTACGCTCTTGAACACCAACTACTTTTACCCTCTGCTCAGGGACCTGTCACCGCAGTGTGAGTGTCATGGTGATAAGTATGGAAATCGTCTAGTGGCCTCTAGCAGGGCAGCACTGAGAGTAAAGGGGGCCTTTGGTAACTATGCCAACAGCACATGCACAGTAGAATTCAACAGCTTGTCACCACAAAGCAGTTAAATTCAAAAAAGCATCTTTCAAAGTAAGAATATGTGATCTAGATTCCCATAATATATAAACCACAATAGCTAGCATACAATTCAAAATTACTAAACATATTAAAACAGAAAATTATCTATAATTTAGGGAGAAAAGCAGAGGGGGTTTAAAAAAAAACCTGAGAAACTCTTGTGAAGTTCACAGTAAACAGTGTAGGCTCACTCAAAGAAGGCTACCTGGTTATGGGATGACAGAATGTTTCCCTCCCCCCACGACTTGCCACTGCTGTGCTAAAGGTTCACACCACCAATCCTTTTACCCAGAGCACCGAATCTGCCTTTCAGCAAGAACAAAATTGCCATACTATAAGGCAAAAAATATTTGAAAGAACAAAGCAAACATCAGAATCAGATATGGCAGAAAAGAAATTAAAAATAACCATGATTAATATGCTGAAGGATCTAATGGATGAAGTAGACAGCTTGCAAGAACAGATGGGAAATATAAGGAGAGACAGAAATTCTTGAGGAAGAACCAAAGAGAAATGCTAGAGATAAAAAACACTGTAACCGAAAAGAAGAATGCCTTTGACGGACTTTTGAGTAGACCGGATATAAGTGAGGAAAGAATCTCTGAGCTCAAGATCTCTCAATAGAAACCTCCAAAACTGAAAAGCAGAGATAACTAAGACTGGAAAAGAACAGAGAAGAATATCCAAGAATCACCAGATGGCTACAAAACGTTTAATATAATGAGAATCCTAGAAGGAGAAGAGAGAAGCAGACTCGTATACCTGTCATCAACGGACTTTTAACAATGGACTAAAGACGACATAGCAAAGAAAAAAGATAGTCTTTTTAACAAATGGTGCTGGAATAAGTAGACATCCACATGCAAAAGAGAAAAATCTAAACCCAAAACGTACACCTTTCACAAAAATTAAAAATAGATCATAGCCCTGTTACAATGAAAACTATAAAATTCTACAAGATGACATAGGAGAAAAATCTGCATCAATTTGGGTTTGACAATGACTTTTTAGATATGCTCCCAAAAGTGTGACCCATGAAAAAAAATTGACAAACTGGATTTAATTAAAATTAAAAATTCTGTTTTACAAAAGACAATGAGAAGAAAATAAAGACAAGTTACAGGCGAGGAGGAAATATTTGCAAAGACATTTCTAATAAAGGACTGTTATCCAAAATGTACAAAGAACTGTTGAAACCCAACAATAATAAAACAAACAACCCAATTTAAAAATGTCCCCAAAACCTTAATATACATCTCACCAAAGAAGATATACAGATAGCAAATGAAAAGAAGATATACAGATAGCAGAAGAAAAATAATCTACATTCTATGTCATCAGAGAACTGCAAATTAAAACGATGACAAAGCAAAGCAAATTCTGGTGAGAAGGTGACGTGGGTAGCAGGGACTGTCACTCGCTGTTGGCGGGAATGCAAATCGGTACAGCTTGATGGTTTCTTACAGAGCTTAACAGATGCTTACATTCCCACCTAGCAATCACGCTCTTTGGTATTTAAACAAAGAAGGTGGAAACTTATGCACACCCAAAAATCTCCGCTTAGATGATTACAGCGACTTTATTCATAATTACCCAAACTTGGAAGCAATCGAGATATGTTTCAGTAGGTGAATAAATATTTTGTGGCATACCTAGGCAATATTATTCAATGCTAAAAAGAAACAAACTATTGAACTGTGAAAACACAAGAAGAAAACCGTGTTAGTCAGCTTTCCATCGCGGTAACAAAATGCCTGAGAGAATCAGCTTAGCTCATATCTTTCTGTAAAGAAAGGCTTATTTTGGCCAATTGTGGTGGCCCATGTCTGTAATCCCAGTATTTGGGAGGCTGAGAAAGGAGGATCACAAGTTCAAGGCCAGCCTCAGCAACTTAGTGAGGACCTCAGCAACTTAGTGAGACCCTGTTTCAAAATAAAAAATAAAATAGGGCTGGGATGTACCTTGGTGGTAGAATGCCCTTGGGTTCAATCCCCAATACCAGAAAAAATAAAAAGGCTTATTTTGGCTCACAGTTTAAGGGACATGTCCATGGTTGATTGGCTTCAGTATTTTGGGCCTGTGGCGAGGCAGCACATTGCAGCAGGAGCACATGGTGGGGAGAAGCTGCTTACCTAATGTCCAGGATGTAAAAGAGTGAGGAGGTACCAGGGCCCCACGGTCCCCTTCAAGGGCACCTCTCCAGTGATGCAAGACCTCTCACTAGGCCCCACCTTATGAAGTTGCTGCTATGTCCCACTGGACCTTCTCAGTAGGAACTGCTAAAGGAATTCCTTCAAGCTGACGGGAAATGGTACCTGACAGATAAATGAATCCACAGGAAGGAACAAGAGGATTAGAAATGTTAAGTAAAGAAATACATGCAAAGGTTTTTTCTTCTGACATTTTCCTTAAAAGACACTTGAATGTTTAAAGAAAATATGGTAACATAATGCTGGAGGCGACAATGTATTTACAAAAATATATATGATAAAACATATGAATTATGTGAGGTAAAAGAAAGTATACTGTTTTGATGCTTGACCATTTTATATGTGATACAATGCTAATTATATGTAGACTGTAACAAAATACAGTGCCTACTGAAATTTCTAGAATGACCACTAAGAAATAAATGAGAATAAACAAGTAAAAATTATATGCTAATAATCGTATTACCTCACAGGAAGGTGAGTAGGAAAGGAAAAAGCAAGAAATAAAATACATAGGAACCAATAGTAAAATTAATCCATTTGTAAAATTGGTTATAATTAGTATAATACATAAGCATAACATTATTTTATATTTAAAGTTATACATCCTCATGTATTTATAAGTACAAAAATACATTTATATTTGCATTTATAAGTATAAATGTACAATCCATATTTGTATTTATAAATAAAAAGCATATTTATAAGTATATATCTCTGGGC
Source organism: Glis glis (assembly GCA_004027185.1). Classification (NCBI taxonomy): domain Eukaryota; kingdom Metazoa; phylum Chordata; class Mammalia; order Rodentia; family Gliridae; genus Glis; species Glis glis. Next base: position 155,331 of record PVJS01000107.1, on the reverse strand, counting down.
GTGTTGGCACACGCTTATAATCCTAGTACTTGGGAGGCTGAGACAGGAGGATAGGAGGTTCGAGGATAGCATCAGCAATTTAGTGAGGCCCTCCGCAACTTAGTGAGACCCTGTTTCCAAATAAGAATTAAAATCGGTCTGAGGGTGTAGCTCCAAGGTAGAATGCCTCTGGGTTCAATTCCTAGTACCAAAAAAAAACAGTATATATCATAGTTATATATAAATATAATATATATCACATAATGCATGAAACTAAGACCTAGTTGCACAAGCTGAATCAAATGGCCCCGCTGACGTGATGTCAAATGTAGAAACAGATCAACTTCAGAACACCTGCCATTGATGATAAGTGGTGAGATTGATAAAGAAAAAGTATCCATAAAATAACAGGCCAAAAAGAGCTTTCCGAGACCAAGAAAGGGGAAATGTAGACCATTGTTGCAAATATTATACATGTACAACTGTATGGATGGATGGAAGAGCAGACAATAATAAACATAAAGCCACCCAAACACCACCCGGAGGCATTCTTCCAGAAAGAAGAGCAGAAAGGAGAAGAGACGGTGCTTTCCGTGGTCAGCAGAAGGTGGCCGTGCCGTGGACCGCACTCCTCGCCTCAGGCCCGGCTTCTGAGGAAGTCTGTCTGGTTCCTTCCTTGTGAGAGCGCTTGGCAGATTCTCTTTGCTGAGACGCAGGGGCCCAACCTGCGAGCGTGCAGATGAGCTCAGAGTGTGTGCACTGTGGATGTTACAGGACAGCACCCCAGAAATCACGCCGCCCGTGGTTTTCATAATATCCAGGAAGCACAAGGAGACCTGGAGAGAAAAGGAAGGAGGAGACCTGGAGACCATGAGACGCTCAGGACCCTCCCTCTCCCAGGCCGGAGCCTCAGCTGCGATGGAGACCCCAGGCTGAGGACTGAGGAGCTCCCCTGTGGAAGTCCCCGGGAAAGGCTCTTTCTTGGGGTGCCCTGGGGAAGCACCAGGCACAGGCTCCATCCACTCGCTGGGGAGGTCCGGCCTTCAGCCCAGCCCCCCTTCCCGCCTTATCTTCATCCTGGTGTTCTTTGCTTTTGTTTTTCCTGGATGGATTGTGAGTGGGTGAGTTCATTCCTTTGAAGCAAGTATTTATCTCTGCCTTTTCTCCTGACTGTGAAAGAGCCTTAAGGCAAAGCTGTTTAATGGAAAGGAAATGATTAACAACCTTAATTTGTGTTTCTGAAATGCTAACTCCAAATATTTGTCTACTTAAAAACTCCAATAGAATCAACTGACCGAGTACTAGAACTAACAAGGGAATTGAACAAGGTGGTTGATGACAGCTGGCCCTGGAGAATCAACTGCCTTTCTCACCTGCGCCAACGAATTGGAGGGAGGGAGGGAGGGAGGGAGACCTCAGTCAAAGGAGTCACCCCTGATAGGGTTCCAGAAACAGACTATGAAGTGCAGAGACTGGGGCTTCAAAGGCCACACCCACTTGCATCTGCCTATATCTGTCCAGAATGCCAGAAAACAGAAACAGAAGATGGGACTGGTGCCTAAAAGAAGAAACTCTTTTATTCATTTATTTATTTACTTATTTATTTATTTGTCTATTTGTTTTATATTTTATTTTATTTTATTTTTGCTACTGGGGATTGAGCTCAGGGTGTTCTACAGCTGAGCCACACCCCCAGCCCTTTTGCATTTTATTTTGAACCAGAGTCTCACTAAGTTGCTGAGTCTGGCCTTCAACCTGCAATCCTCCTGTCTCAGCCTCCCACATCCCGGGATCACAGGCTTGTGCCACCCCGCCCAGCTGTAAATACTCTTAAATTAATCTGAAAGTGTAAGCAATCTGTCTCATAATCCTGTTTAGGGTGTTTGTTTTGTTGTTGGGTTTTTTTGGGGGGGCCTGAATGCAGGGGCATTCTACCTCCAAGTTACACCCCCATCCCTTCCTTTTTATGGTTATATAATATTCTATTGTTCATATATCACATGTTACTGATCCATTCATTATTGATGGACACTTAGGTTGCTTCTACACCTTGTCTATTGTGAACATGTCCTACGGTTACGGATGTACAAATATCTGCTCAAGTCTCAGATTTCAGTTATTGTGAGTGTGTAGCCAGAAGAAGAATTGCTGGATCTGATGGCGACTCTACTTTTAAGTTTTTGAGGAGTCACTGACGGCAACATTTTACTCTCCCACCAACAGCGCACGAGGTTCCAGTGCTAATTTCCCCACATCCTCGCTCACGCTTATTATTGTCTATGCATTTTGTTTTGTTTGTGATGATAGCCACCCTAATCGGTGGGAAGTAGAACCTCGCTGTAGTTTGATTTGCGTTTCCCCAATTATTAGAGATGTCGAGCACATATGTTTATTTCTACTTGTTTACTTCTACGGAGAAATGCTTTCCTTTGTACATTTTTTAGTTGGGTTGTTTTCTTATCAATGAGTTCTAGGAACTCTTTATATATTTTGAATATTAACCCCTTGTTAGATATATGACTTTTGTCTCTCATTCTGTGACTTGCTTTACCTTTTTACTGTGGATAGTGTCTTTGGGTGTAAAAGTATTTAATTTTGATGAAGTCCAATTTGTTTTTTCTTTTTTTGCCGGTGCTGTTTCTGTCCTATTTCCTATGCTTCCTAAAACCTTGAGACCCGGTACATTTCTCTACCCGCAGCAGGGGTTGGGGAAACCAAGCTCCCCACCCGCTTCTGCAGCAAGCACGCTGCGGCTCGGATGGCACCATCCGGGTCCGGTCTGGCTTTTGGCATTTTTAGCTGCCTACCTTTCTTCTTACTATAGGTTTTATTTGCCCTCCAGCCGTGGATGTGTCTGATAGGAAGGAACCTGTTTTCTCATTTCTCAATGACGTGTACTGGGCGATGTCCCAGATCTCGGTATGTTTTTAAGTTGTACAATCAAATCTGCTATGGTCTGAATGTGTCTTCTAAGAGTGCCCATGTGGCCGACTCAATCCGCACAGTCCAGGTCACTGATAGCTGGAGGTGAGGCCTTCGGGGGTAATGGGGATCAGATGAGGCAGTGAGGGTGGGACCCCATGATGGCATCAGTGGCTTCGTAAGAAGAGGAAGAGAGACACAAGCGGGCATACCTGCTCTGTCTCGCATGGGACGCCCTCCGCCATGTTCTGACGCAGCAAGGGGGCCCGCCCCGATGCAGCTCTGCGCTCTTGGGCTTCCGAGCCTCCAGGACTGAAAATCGAGCTCAACTCTGTTCCTTTAAATGCCCAGTCTCAGATATTTTGTTACAGCAACAGAAAATGGACTAAGACCATGTTTTTATTTATTTGTATTGCAGTTTGTGAAGCTTTTAGTGGGAATTAAATAGACAAAAGTATCAGTTGCAGAAATATCAGTCACTTACATTCCTCAGGGTAAAGGGGGCAATCCAGCTAGTCGGCCACTGGAAAATGTCACCCTCAAGCTCCTGAGCCTGTCCCAAGGCCATGGAGCTCCTGCTGTGGCAAAAGCGAGGATGGGATTATATATATATATATATATTTTTTTTTTGTAGAATGTGCTTGAACATTCCTGTAAAGAGAGTCATTTATAGGCATGAAGCGCTGCAAACAATATACATGTCGTGGAAGATGAAGCGCAGGCCACACGCAAAGCTTTGAGTCAGGGCCTGCGTGTGGCCGTGGCTCTCGGGCCAGGCCCTCTCTGCTACTCTGGGGCGGTCCCGCAGCCTCGCTGGTGCTGGCGGAGCTGCCCCGGAGCTGCCCCGTGCTGCTGAGTTCTTCCCCACGCGCGTGGAGGCTCTGATTGCCTGGTACACGGGAGGGACAGATGCGGGCCTAGGACCAAGTGCACGTGTGAACACGCCGTCTACCCTCCTTTTCACCCCTCTTTTTGCTCTCAGCACCCCAGCTCATGTTCCGTTCCCACGGTACACATTTCTGCAGCCTTCCTGGGTCGGGGGCCCTCTCTGTACTGTTTCTGATGCATCCAGTTCCCCTTCAAAACGGGGAAGCCGGGCTTCTCCTGTTAAATTTGTTCTTCTCAATTTGGAACCCCTGCTGGCTTTTCACGATCATTTTGTATCCTGCAAGTTTGTAGAGAAAATCAGCAATAGCCAGGCATGTGGTACATGCCTATAATCCCAGGACTTGGGAGGCTGAGACAGGAGGATCGTAGGTTAGAGGCCAGCCCCGGGTCTTAGCAAGACCCTCAGCAAGTTAGCAAGACCCTGTTTCAAAATAAAAAATATGAAAAAGGGCTGGGGTATAGCTCAGGGGTAGAACGCCCTGGGTTCAATCCCCAGTGCCAAGAAAAGAAAATCGGCAATGCACCCCTGTTTCTCTGCCCCCCCCAAATGTGTGTTTGCATCTAACTAAATACAGCAAGTTTGGCTTATACCAGTTGTTGGTAAACATGGTTCCTGGATAGAGCAAGAACTGAGCCTGCAGCGTGATGCCAAAGAGCTCCTTCCTGCCACCTCGGGCATGAATTTCCGCCGCCATCTACACACACACACACACACACACACACACACACACACACTCACAGACTCACATTCAGACACCTGTGCAGACACACATAGAAACACACCCCGCTCACACATGCACACACTCTTACACATTCACACACACATATACTTGCTCACACTCAATGCACATGCACACATGTACCCATGCACACTCGCACACTCTCCCAAGGCACACGCACACTTTTTCTCACTCTCACAGACACACCCGCAGGCACACTGTCTCACCCACCGCTTCTACCCACCCTCATACCTCTCCTCCTCATGTGCTCGCTCCAGAATTTTCTCTGCTGCCTTTGCTTTGTCCTTGGATCCAGATCCTCCACCAAGCCTTGCTCCTGATTCATCTGGAGAGGAGTCCAGCACCTGACCCACTTCCCAGGGGCAGAGCCAAGTGGGATGACTGCTCTATGTAGGGCATGCCTCGGGCTGCTCCCGGGAGACGGCCTCCTTGCCTTCCGATTGAGGCCACCTCTGCTCTCCCGCTCCATCAGCCTCGGGCCCCATCAGCAGGGAACACCTAAATGCCACCTTTCCAGGTCAGCAGCAACCCCTGCACGGCCGCTGAGCTGCTGCGTCGCTAAGAAGATGTAGCTGCAAGTATGAAGGCACCCGTCTAGTGTGGGGGTCCCTCCCTGTCCAGGGTATTCACACCCCAGCTTTCTGTCCCCTTGGCGGTCAGGACAGCACTCCACTGTCCCCCTCCACGGTCACTCGCCCTGGCAGGTCTGTTCTACCGTCCACCAGGGGCATGAGGACTCGTGCCGCCCCAGCCCCAGGCCCTCTTCAGTCCTGCTTCCATCTTGAGCTCATCAGTTGCGTGGCTGTAGCTGCAGGTGGACGCCATGACTCCCACACCTCCAGTCCTACCTCTGGTTCTGCACTCTGCTGCATCGCCTAAGTGCACCTGCCTGTCTGAGCACCGGCCTGGTGTGGGACATCGCCGTGAACTGGCGCTCCAGACCCAACTCAGGTCTGACCCCCACGGCCCTCCCTTCCCCCAGCTCGTCAACGCTGACATGGGTGGCACCGGGTGGCTTCGCAGTCACTGTCAAGGGACCCATTTCCTCCTGCCATCCTTCCCTTCATCGGGGTGTTCTCTGGGTTCTGCAGTCCCCCACATCCTTGCTGTGGCCCACCAGGTGCTACACCAGCTGTCCACTCAGTTTCCATCTGCATTTGGTCCCCGTCCCCCTGCCCAGTGTAGTCCATCAGCGCTGTTGGAAGCCTTCTTAGTCATCAGCTCTGAGGTCACCTCGGCCCAGCTTGGGAGGGGCACTGCCCACCCAAGTGGGAATTTGTTTGCACACAAGCAAGTTTCCAAGATCCAAATGGGGCTGACAAGCAGGGACCCTGACATTTCCCAGAATTGTTTACTCTTTCCTTCCCTGATTCAGCCCTGACTCCTTGTTGCTTTCCCCCAACTCATCCCATGCCTGCTTTTACTGGATCCTATGTTTAATCACTTTTACAATGTTTTGGTTAAAACCCTCAATAAAAGAAAGACACTGGTTGAAGGAGAGTGGGAGATTTCTGTCTCCTCCCCAGCTTCCCTATACCTCTAATAATAATCTGACTCCAAGTCATTCATGCATGGAGACTTCTAATCTCATCACATCATCAACACTACCCGCAACACAGCACCAGCCTGTTCTCTGTGTGTCAGATAATCCACACTTCCTCCTGATTCAGGGTCCCAGCCCTGCCCTTGCATGCACCTGGCCCTTTCCCTCCCAGACACTCAAGTGGCTGTCCCTTCTTGCCACTCAGCCTCAGCCCTCGGGTCTTCTCTGTCTCAGCCTCCTCTGGCCTCAGTGTCAGTGGGATGTGTCCCCAGCCCCCGCACGTTACTCTGTCTTCACCATCTTCCTAGCAAGTAGTCTACGATCACTTTCTGCATTCCCCAGTGGAAGCTTTGAGTGAGGTGAGGTAGGATAGAAGAATCACAAGAAAGGAGACATACAGGAGGAACAAGGACAATGGTAACTTTCACAGGGAAGCTTGTGACAGCATTCCCCAGTACCTTACTCCCCAGCCAGGCCTTTGGTCCCGAATGTTTGAGGAATTTACAAGTCTTTACTAATTACCCTGAGCACTGTTGATGATCTTCAAAGAGGCATCTATTCATCAGACAACAGAGACACACAAAAGACCTGGAAAGGTGGCCGGACACCATACTGGAAATTCACTTACAATATGCCTTAAACTGTTAATTATCCAACCTAGGAAGAGTTAAGCAGGAGAGATCTCTGTTGGTCAGAGGACAGAGGTCACACAAAAGAGCAACCTCCTTGGACACTGCTGCCCATCACTGAGTAGTCTAATCAAAAGAGATGCCTATTGATAAGACAGTGACGGCCCATCAGGACCCTGAAGATGACCAAACACCCTGCTCATCTAGCGATTACCGGACTGACGCCATCCTCACATACCTCCTTCTACCCACCCCTCGTGAAAGTCTCCTATAACAGAAGAGCCATGAACCCTAAACGTGACTCTCACTTTTGAGGTGGCCCACATTCTCTCTTCAATGTGTGTGTCTTGCTTTCCTAAATAAATCTCTATGTCTCTGCCCGTCTGATACTGAAATTCTTTTCTGTCAAGGACTCTGTGGGTCCTGAGTTGTACTTCCCTCTCTCCCCCACTGGGAACTGCTCCGGACCCTTCACAGAATCCACCCTTCTCCTGGGACACACGGACCAAGCCAGTCTTGTTCATAATTTATTTCCAGGGGTCAGAAGTGCATGTAAATATTTGTTAAAAAGGAATGATTGAATAACCAAGTGACAAATGCCAGCCTTCTCCACTGCGGTTCTCAGACTCGAGGCACATGAGTGTCACATATGAACTTTTTTAAAACAGGACCCCTATTCCTAGTCTTCTGAGGAAGCTCCTCCCCGATCTCATCAGGGGAGGGAGAGGGAGGGAATCGACGAGGGAAACAGACCAAATAATATGATGTCCACATAGGGGGTCACTCACCGCCTTATTGGCACGTAGAGGGAGGGAAGAAGGGGTAGCGGGACGAGGTTAGGAGGGAACCACACCAAGAGACATTGTGTGCGCATATGAATTTATCACTTTGAATCTCAATAAGGTATATAATTATATTGCACAACCAAGTTCTAAAATAAAAAATAATAATAACGCCAAGGCCCCACACCCAGAATATCTGATTTAATTGTTCTGGGAAGGGTTTGTTAAGATTACTAATATCAACCAAGTGTGCATCCAAGGTTGAAAATCACCTTGAAGGCAGGTTTTAGCCCTACGAAAAGTTGTAGTGGCCCAGATACTGTTGACTCCCAACTCCTCAAAAGCTCCCAGGAAAAGAAAGTAAGGCAGGGCACGTGCCAGTGGAATCCACAGTGCTCAGAAGGACAAAGTCAGGCAGCGGTCTGCACTGGTTTGGGGCCTGAGCTCAGTGGTTGTTAAGGCAGATCATGGACTGATAGAGGACTAATATCTAGAATATATAAAGAACATGGCCAGGCGTGGTGGCACATGCTTGTAATCCCTGTACCTGGGAGGCTGAGACAGGAAGATTGCAGGTTCGAGGATAGCCTCAGCAAGTAGTGAGACTCGCATCAACCTAGCAAGACCCTGTCTCCAAATAAGAAATAAAATCGGTCTGGGGGTATAGCTCAAAGGTAGAATGTCTCTGGGTTCAATCCCCAGAACCACCAAAAGTAAATAAACAAAAATAAATAAATAAATAGAATTTTAAAAACTTAACACTAAAAAACAAATAACCCAATCAAAAAACAGGCAATTGAACTGAATAGAAACTTCTCAAAAGAAGAAATACAAATGGCCAACAAATATATGAAAAATGTTCAACATCATTAGCAATCTGGGAAATGCACATCAAAACTACACTGAGATTTTGTCTAACTCCAGTCAGAATGGTAATCATCGAGAATATAAACAATGGTAAATGCTGGGGAGGGTATAGGGAAATAGGAATGCTTATACACTGTCGGTGGGATTGTAAATTAGTACAGCCACTACGATCAGTGTGGAGGTTCCTCAAAAGACTAGGAATGGAACCACCATATGACCAGCTATATCACTCCTCAGTATCTTTCCAAAAGAATTAAAGTCAGAGTACTATAGTGATCCATGCATACCCATGTTTATAGCAGCACAATTCATAATAGTCAAATTAGAGAACCAACCTATGTGTCTGTCAACAGATGACTGGATAAAGAAAATGGGAAATATACACACATTTTTTTCAGCCATAAAGAAGAACAAAATTATATCATTTTCAGGAACATGATGCTAAGTGAGATCAGCCGGTCTCAGAAGGTCAAGGGTCACATGTTTTCTCTCCTACATGGAAGCTAGAGAGAAAGTGGGAAACAAAAGGGACTTCAGATAAATGAGGAGAGAGATCAGTAGAATAGTGGAAGGGGGTTGTGGCAGGGAAAGGGGGAGGGGGAAAGGAGGACTGAGAAATGAAAGTTTAAATAATGCGGCGTCCATATATGAAAGTAGCACTACCGATCACACTGACATGTGCGGGTGATGAGGTAGAATAGAAAAGATAGAAATATTAGGCAGAAAGGAGACATTGGGAAAATAGAGATTTAAGATTTTGAAAGTTCATAACCTAACTCCACCCTATAGGGTGCGTTCAGTCAGGCAGAAGCCTTAATGAATCCATACCCTTAATCACAATGGCTCCTCTCCACACCTGAGATGCTTAATGTAAGTAGGATGGGTGAGGAGGACAAAGGTCAGACCCCACTGCCTATCTGTTGCCAGGGAAACAGGACTAAGAGGAAGTCCTGCCCTCTACTGTGCGACCCTACCTACCCCCTCCTATAAAAGAACCGTGAAAGCACGCAGACGCTCTCTCGCTCGCCTGGATGGATGGATGTGCGCAGGGAGACTCTCTCTCCCTTTCTTAGATGACCCCCAACCTGTATCCCCACCTTTCTTAGATGACCCCCAATCTATATCCCCACCTTTTTAAGTTAATTGAAACCTTTGCCTTTTTCTGATGGCACGTGTTGAAATTCTCATTCATCATGGAAGCCAAGGACCCCTCGGGGTTACCATGTTTCCCCATGACACAGGGAGGTGGAGGGGGAGCAGGGTGGGCTGTGGAGGGGACACACCGAGTGCTGTGTGCGGGTAGGTTTGTGTCACTTTGAGCTTCACGATGATGTATAATTAGAGTGCACCAATTAAAGTATAAGAAAAGAAAAGCAAGGAATTGGTTGGCACTGGGCAGTCTATGACAAAAGTTTCAGGTTGGTGGCACATCAAAGGGAGGCTCCTGAAGGGACCCTTGCTGGGCAGAATCTTTAGTTAGGTGTGATCTTCCAAGCATAGGGACTTCTTGGAGCCCCCAGGCAAGTTGTTGGTGGTGTATCTGTTTCTATGGTGGTTTGTTTTTGCTTAGTCCCAGTACCGGTTAACACAAAGACAGGAAAGCATGCTGGTTTCATCTCTCAGCATTAATCAGATTACAGATTTAGAAGCAAGTTGAAATCCAGGCAATAAGAGGTACATTCATAAAGGGCAAATGAAAATCCACATGGTCAAGAGGAAGGAACAAGAGCAAGGGTTATATAGCTGTTTCCACAGTCAATGGGAAAGCTGAGTCTGGAGGCTTGGTGATTTCCGAACTAGCTACTCATTTTTATTTTAATATGAAACCACTGCATGATTAATCATATAATCCAATCTATTCATTACAGTTTAACGAATCAACCTAATACTTTTGCTAGGAGTGAGATACAGTGAGAATGTGAATTCATGAGTCAAATGTATTCTAAATAATGTTACATCGTGATGTTGCATTCAATTAGAAATTAAAATCAGAAAACTGATTGCAGAAAATCATTAAAAATACTGATTTCGTTAAATATGTAGAAGATGATGGAACTAGGAAAGAGAATAGAAACTTGCTTCCAACAGCGCCTCACTGGGGAAGCGTTTGAGCAGCCGTGACTTGCAACGTCTGCGTCAGCAGCTTCCTGCGCAGCGTCCAGGAAGATCTGCAGGTACCTCCCAGCTCAGAAGCTGATGGGAAAATGCTGGTAAATGCTCTCTCCAAACCGAACCGCGGCGGCACCTGACCAGCCACCTGCTTGAGTCTGGACACCAAATCGAGATCTCTGGATTTAGATCTTTACCTTGTCTATTTGTAAAATAATAAATAGAATTTTCTTGCTGGGAAGACGTTTCATATTAAAAAAAATGTTTAAATTGATCACATAGTTGAATGAAAACTTAATAAAACACAATATCTGAAAGTAGGCATAGTTTTTTTCTTTTTAAAAAATATTTAAAACTTTAAAATGTGAAATTTTAATATTTTAAAATATTTACATTTTTTCGTTTTTAAAAATACTTTAAAATACTATCATAAACAATATGCACATGTGAAAATATACCAACATCATTCTTGGTACTTCATATGGGTGGGGGGAGGCGGGGGCACTAAGAGCTGTGTGCATATATATTAACATCAAATAGATATTCATTGCAATGTAAGAACTCCAATGCACCAATAAAAGCACGTTAAAAATAATAAAATAAAAAAATAAAACACAGCAAAAAAATATTTTATCAGTGCATTGCAATTGTACATCATAATGAGGTTCAATTGATAAAAACACAAATACACTCAACTCTTGGTGTATTTCCCTCCACATCCCTCCCTCCCCGCTCATGGTAGTGAAATTGGTAGTAATACCTCCACATTTTGCCATAGTATTATTTGAACTGTTTCCTTCCTCAAACTTCCCTCGTCCCCTTTCTAATTCCCTCCTCAACCCCCTTCCACTACTCTACAGTCTCTCTTCACATTATTTAAAGCCCCTTATGTTTCTTATTTTCTCTCTAGCTCCCATTTATGAGAGAAAACATAACCCATGACTTTTTGAGACCGGCTGATCTCACTTAGCGTTTGTTTTTGGGGTGCTGGGGATTGAACCCAGTCTTGCACATGCTAGGCAAGCACTCTACTACTGAGTTACAACCCCAGTCCAGTATGCACAATTTTAAAGCTTTTTAAACCAAACACTTAATGGCAAAGTTCTTCTGTGTAGACAAGGCATGTGACCCCAGGGGCTCCTCTCAGTTGCCTGGCAACCGCTGGCTGGGTGGAGTCCACCCCCACCCCAGGAGGCGGGTGCTGGGCCCAGTCCTTAGCATGGGTCAGCTTCCCTTCATGGACCCCCCCCAGGTTCCCGCTGCTCTGGGAGTCTTTCCCAGTGCTTCCTCTCCATCTTTCCCACTCCTGGGTTGTGGCCCCGCCAGACAGAGGCTGTGTGCTAATCATCTGCGAGCTCTGCACCATGGAGGAAGACATCTTGCACTCACTAGATGTTCATGCGGTGAACTGAGCCTCTTGCTGAGCTGAGCTGAAGGCGGAGTGGCCTGTGGAGGGGCATCCACCGCTTCCAGGCAGGGTCGGTTCCGTGACTGCTCAGACACTCCTGCTGAGAGACAGCCAGGGACTCGGCATCTCTGAAAAGTGTGGCCTGACGGGGGCCAAGAAAGGAGACAGGAAAATACAGAAAAAAAAAAAAAAAAACGCTGTCGTCCTCTGCAGATTGAAATTCCAAAGATTCTCCTGGGATTTAATTTCTAAATGGCTTCTAATTTCCCTAAGTGTTTTGACCTATTTTCTCTTATTATATGAATGTCATATACAGGCATCCAATAAGCAGGCTCTGGTGCCACAGATTCCTGACGTTCCTTCCCTGGAAAAATCCTCTAATTCTAAAGCCCTGCTTGCTGCGGAAGCCAAAGAGAAGAGTAAAATATTTCGCTCTTGTTTGCCTTCTTATCCCCCAGGGGCCAAAGCATAGGACGGGGCTGTGTGCTCCTGCTCATCACTCTGCACCCCTCAACCTATGAATCGGGGTGCCGGGAATGGGCTACACCTCTCCCAGCTGCCCCTGTCCCTATGCAGGATGTGAAGCCAGTGTCCCCTCCTGTCCCAGCCCCCATGGCAGAAGAGGGCCTCTGCGTCCCTCTGTGTCCCCGAGGGCCATCGAATCCTCCTGGGAATGTCGGCACTGCCTTCAAGGCTAGGCTTTGATGGGAAAGTGCAAAGGACAGAGTGTTGGATGCATGCTCGCAGGTCCTGAATTTCCAGATGCTGACATCGGGGTCCAAGCGAAGCACACAGCGAAGGGGACCACACAAACCCGATGGGTCCATGACGCAGGGACGTTGCTATTGTCCCGATTCTACAGAATGAGACTAAGCGACCTGCCCAGGGCCAGTCTCCTTCTGTTTCTGACACACATATCCACACACACACATAGACACACATTCATACAGATGTACACACATATACACCATTCACACACATGCACACAGGCATACACAGAGACACGTTCACACACATGCACACATATATACATGTTCACACACATAGACACATTTTCCAATATGTACACACGTGAACAAACATGTATACCATTCACACACATGCACACAGATATACACACGTACCCTTGTGGACACACGTACACATTCACACATAAGCACATAGAGTTCATAAGCGGCAGAGAGGCCTTTTGCCCCAGGTGATCTGATTTCTGACGGTGTCTACACTGTCTCCCTAGAACAGCTTCCTGTGCTCAGGTCACGAGGCAATCCAGAGAGCCGCAGGCACCCTGAGCAAATTGTGAAATCCGGGGATCCTAGGCAGACTCTGCCAGAACCAGACCCCGAGGTGAGGAGTCCTGGGCAGGAGACTAGAGACGGAGGAGTCCCCGGGGAGGCCAGCAAGGAGCAAGAGAGGCGAGCAGGAGGGCAGGAGGTCAAGCAGGGAGCAATGGCAGGGAAAGCCCAGGCTGGAGCTTGCCTGGCCTGCCGAGGGCTCTGGGCCTGAGCGAGGCCTCCTGTACCCCTTCCTAGAAGCAAGGGAGTGGGCTCTCTTGGCGCTGGTGGCTGGCCACCGGGGAGGGCATGAGCCCAAGGGTGCTTCCGCTCTCTGAGGCAATTGGCTAAGCAGCTCCAGGGGCCCAGGTCCTCTGAAGAAAGTGCCCGGCTGCTGTCCGTGGCCATTCTGCCCTGACCGCGCCCCATCCCTCCCATCTCGGAAGTGACTGTGCTTAGGTCTGCTTGGTAGTTGAATGGGAGAAAGTTGAATGCTGGAGTTAGGAAAAAACCAGAAACAACAGGGAGGGACTGCTCACAGGGAAGCGAATCAGAGGCGTCTGCGAGACGCCTCCAGGGCACAACATGCTGGGCCTGGTCACTAATTCCCTGGCCCGGAAAGAGGCAGAGCTGAGCCTCCTCCGTCACTGGAGTCCCAACCTCATCAGAAGGTGTGGGGGGCCTGGGGGAGGATGGCTGACAGAATTAGAATATTTAGCCTCAAGAGAAGACTAACTAGTGAGCCAATCACCCAACAAGTAAATAAAGACTTATTATTAAAAATTTTTATAAAGGCCGATTCGGAGACTGTAGAACTACAAGGAGTGACCTGAGGTACAAGGAAAGGACTTCCTGCGGGCATAGGAAGCACCAGGCTGACCAAGGACGGCGGCTCCCAGGAGGCTCCAAGGAAGGTGCTCTTCCCCACTCGGCCTGGGAGCTGCATTCCAGGGCCACCCAGGGTCCACCCTGAAAGGACCAGATAAAACATGGCAGCAAAGACCATCCCCGTAGAGTTTGGAACACAAGTCCATAAAGACAAGAAGGTGACGACGAGACCAGAGGAGAGTCTTCTGCACTCCATAGACCCTGCCGTGGGCGGAGGAGGTCGCGGGAGGCTGGCCTCATACCGCTCCGGGCCATGACCTGGAGCCAAGAGACTTCAGGACAGTGTTTAGCTTCTTCTGCATCCGCAAAAGATGCTGCCCCTGCTCATCCATGCCCCTGCGCCTGGACACGCTGAGGTCTCCCGGCCGAGCTGGCGACAGGATCAGGAGACAGCGACCAGCATGGCTCTGTGAACGTGTGGCCTATGCCCGTGCCTGCAGAGAGGTAGCAGGCGCTGGAGCTTCGAAGCTCACCCACTGGAGCTCACCCGGTGGAGCAGAGTCCACACATCACCAGCGAGGGCCCCAAGCCCCCGGAATGTGCCGCTCTCCCTCTTCCCATGTCCTCTAGCCGTTGACATCGCTGGCGCCTTCTGTCACAGATGTGCTAGGCAGAAACGCAAGCTCATTCGTTCTCCCGGTGCCTCAGGTGTTGGGTAAAATCCAGAAACCAGTAGCTCCTCTTGGCAAATACGAAAGCTGACACATGGATCAAGCTGCCGACCTGGAGCAAACGCAGGCTTGGCCACACGTTTCCTTCCTCGTTCCTGCTCCTCACGCTAAGCCACGGCAAGGTGCTTCGGCCGGCCCTCTCTCTGCACCAATTCTCTGTTTCCCGCACTCCCTCCCTTCTTCCTTTTCCTTTCTTCCTCCCCTCCCCTCCTCTCCCCTCTCATCCCCTCCCCTCCCTTTCCCTTCCCCTTTCTTTTCCCTCCCTCCCTCTCTCCTTCCCTTGTTTCCTTCCTTCCCTGCCTTCCTTCCTTCTTTCCTTCTTTCCTTCCTTCCTTCCTATAAAACTGAATGGCTCTTTCTTTGAAAGAATAATGAATGAGCATGCAGAACAGGTGTGCCAACCTCAGAAGGGAATGGGGCTTCCTGTGCCCCAAACCAGACATTGTGCCCTGGTTTCCACGCCCCAGGAGCTGCCCATGAGCAGAGAGAGAACGGTGGTGGAGCAGATCGCGCACAGTATCACCCACCCATCAGCTTCCTGGGTGCCGGTGCCTGTGTGTGTGTGGGGGGGTGTCATCTGTTGTCATCTGCTCTCTCCCATGCAGCCCACAGATGCCCCAAGGTCACTGGTGCAGCCTCAGGCTGTGGTCCCCACCGCAGCTGTGGACAGGAGAAGACGGTAGAGTCAGGGGCCACTTCTGCCACTCCCACACACAGGCGCATGGCTCTGGGTCCTGAAGGCCACGTGACTCTTAAGTGCTGCCTCCCCCGCTCCTTCTCAACAGGGCTGCTGTCCCCAGCCCACAGGGGTGCCCCCAGGCCAGGACAGGTGGTCAAGCACCAGAATTGCTTTGGGGAGAAACTGAAGCCGGAGTCAGGACAGACAACTGTGTCCGTCCAGTTCAAAGATCAAGGACAGTTGGAGAGGGGAAGGCCAAATGGACTGAGGGGAAGCGGAGATGGCGCAGGGCGCTGCTCACGGGCAGGAGCTCCTGCATCCGCCAGCCCAGGGGCCTCTGCTTTGTCTGCAGAAGGGACAACAGGACCTGTGGGACCATGTCTCCCCCAAGAGAGGGACGGGAAGGACCCCGTGCCTCCACGGGGGCTACAGCGCAGGGAACCACAGCCCGGTGGCACCCAGGCCCCTGCTGACACTGCTGCCGGCTCTGACCGTCCCATTGGGAAGGAGAGCACAGGCCGCCGCGGGAGCCCGCCAGAGCCTCCTGTTAAAGTGAGCGTAGGCATCGGATGGTTCTTATTTTGCTATTTTGGTTTTGGCTAACAGGCTATTTATAGGACAGGGGGAGTCACGGGCCTGAAGACGGCAACAGGCTGGAATGAAAGCAGGACGTGAGCGACCTTTCTTCTTCTCCGGCAGCAAGGGATTGCTGGCCCTGCTCCTTCCCCAGCCACTCAATGCGGAGGGCCAGCCTACCTCGTCGCCTGGGCGCATCCCCAGCAGCTTGGCTTATCCTGACATTTCCATTTTTCTTTGGTTTTGGTGCTGGGGATTGAACCCAGGGGTGTTCTATCTCTGAGCGACATCCCTAGCCCTATTTTTTTTTTTCATTTTGGAATAGAGTCTCACTTAAGTTGCTCAGGGTCTTGCTAAATTCCTGAGGCTGGCCTCAAATCTGTGATCCTCCTGTCTCAGCCTCTGAAGTACTGGGATGACAGGCGTGCACCGCCGTGCCCCGCTGATCTGTCCTTTTCAAGTCTGCTCAGACTGGTCAGCAGGGAACTGGCAGGTGGAGCTGATCCGGAGCGGCCGAGGGAGAAGGAAGGCAGGCAGAAGTGATGGAGGAGGTTCTGGAGGGAGGTCGCTCAGAGCCACCGCTGAGCACAGTGCTGCTGATTTGGGAAGCGAGTCTGAGTGGGCGGCAGGCACAGCTCAGGTGTGGGGTCTGCAGGACACGCCCGGGCCACTGGACACCATGTTGTATGTGGATTCTGTGTCACGAGGCTGTCACAGGTACCTGCCAGCAGTCCCCCCTGTGACCCTGTGACCCCAGCCGCCCTGAAAAAAGAAGGGGAAGGAAGGTAAGCGCCACCCGGGAAGGCACTGGCCACTCTGGTGGCTCCTCAAGAATTTGCCTGTGTCTCGATGACTAGGAAACGAGTAGGTGTGAGCAGGAAAGAGACACCTGGCTATTGGACATCGGATTTCCCTGTTTCTAGTGCAGCGGTTGTTACTATTTTACAGTATAGACTGAATGTCCCCCGCCACCACCACAAATCATGTTGAGTCTGTAAGGCCCAGTGGGGTGGTAGGTGGAGGTGGGACCTTCAGGTGTTCAGGGGTAGATGAGGTCCTGAGAGCGGAGCCACATGATGGGATTAGGAAGGGGGCGGGGCACAGTTATCAAGTTCCCAGGCCTCGCTCCATCAGTCTGAGCATGGGGCAGGGCCATGGATGGAGCAGGCAGGATGGGAAGGAAGCTCGGAGCCAGCGAGGGGCAAGGCGCCGGGGAGGCCGGGCGCCACCTACAGCACCAAAGACTGCAGCAGTTGTACTTTTAAAATATTACTCTTCCTTGAATAATACATTAAACTTAGCTGACTGTAACTTTGTAAACTTTAAAACTTTTGACCCTTTTGTAAATACTACAGTTTAAAGGACAAACACATGCAGGCGATAGTTTTAAAATATATTTCACAGGCGATGATAGATATTTTCAGCTTCATTATGGTCTCGGGGGACCACTGCTGTGACAGCACTCCAAGCAGGAGAGATGGGAGGTGAACGTCCTTCCTGAAGGAAGGGCCACTGTGTCCCCAGGAAGTGGAGATGTTGGAGACACGGGCCTACGGGTGCCCACAGCCTGGATGGGGTGAGGGTGGAGGAGGGGAACTCATGCTGTCCAGAGGGAAGGGTGGGCGGGTCCAGGGTTTGCCTTGTGCCCAGTCAGAACACTTGCTTTTAGGTGGTTTTTACGAGAGAACCTCATTGCAAAAAGCATGAGAAACATCTGTGTGATCAATGGTAGGCGACTATTTCGAAGCTGTGACAAGGATCTTCAAAGCAGATCACCTTTCCCTGCCTCTGTGGGAGACTCACTCGCAGCTTACCTACACAGATCAGATCCTGTTCTTCTTCCAGCAGAAGGTGAATCAGGGCCCAGCATGAGGCCCAACCTCCTGAAACCCCACACGAGGCCTTTAGTGATCAGACCACTGTTTACAGCTGCACCGCACACAACCTGCTGTCTGGGTCTGTGCTTCTGAGAACCCATAAAAGCAACTCAGCCCTAAGAGGACTCCCATCTTCAATTCCCCAATGGGTATAGGTGCCCACACATAGGTCAGGAACCCCTGCTCATCATCCGGGGTCTCAGTTGCCCTGATTGGCTCCCTCCTGGCTGGCTGCTCCACCGGGACCTTCAGAGCAGCCCTTCCTCTGCACAGTAGCTGCTCCTCACTCGTTCCTGCAGGCAGGGCTGCACTGCCAGGGCCCCTGCACCCCTCACTCCCCGCCCAGTGGCAGACACCAGGAATGCTGTGCATGGGCGACTTGGCCTCCCAAAGCCAGGCAGATCCACCACTGTGGACACTACATCACTTCCATTCTTTCTTACACCCCTGTGCTTTGCTATGCTTGCCATGGCTGGGGGTGGGAACACAATTTATGCACACCTGACACCCCTTGATAAATCCTTCCAGGTGGTCTTTGAACTAAAGGGATTCTTTCTCATCTGCTGCCAACCAGAGCATGTTTGTCCTGTACCCCCCACACTGGACAGATTCTGCCTGGCCATGCTTGGTGCCTGCCACGGGGGAGGTGATGTCATGAGACCTGGAAGCCCACATCTAGCAAAACACATTACAGGGAGCCCTGGAGAGACCTGGGGCCAGCTGGGGAGACACTCAGCCAGGTCCTTTGTGGCTTCCTGCTGATTTGCACAACAATGCCCAGAACACGAGCCGGGAGCAGTGGGGAGCAGCAGTGGGGTTCAAGCACTTGTCTAAGTTCCTTTGTATAAGAGGCATTCTTTTCTTAAAATATGAGTGATAAACTAGGAATCACAAAAATGAAATTGCTTACCTTTGTGTTTTTTCCCTCTAGCTCCACATCTTGCAAAATTACAGAAGTGGTTATTTTTGCAAGAGAACTTTTTAAAAATTTTTTTGCAGGAAAAAAGCAAATGCAGCTAGAAATACATTTTCTTGAGCCAAAAAATGAGTTTTTAGACCTCTTAGAAAGTGACAGAAATCACGCTAATAATTAGTGGCATGTTTAAATGGTTAGTTCTACACCAGCAATAATTTCAAGAATCCCCGCCTTTCAGTGTCCCTGTGTTAGAGTTATCATGGCGTGTGTGGCTCTTTTGTACAACAAGAACAACATGGTCTTATTTTATTTTATTGAAGAGGCTCATTGCTCTTCACTTTGGTACATGGATCAAAGTGGATTTTGTACCTATTTTTTTGTTTGTTTGTTCGTTTGTTTGTTTGTTTATTGTTTTTTGTGGTACTGGGTATTGAACCCAGAGTCACCTTACCACTGAGCTACATCCCCAGCCCTTTTCATTTTTATGTTATTTTGTTCTGAGACAGGGTCGGTCTTCCTAAGTTGCCCAGACTGGCCTCAAACTGCAATCCCCCTGCCTCTGCTTCCTAAAAGGCTGGAAATCACAGGTGTGCACCACCATGCCCGGCTAGACCTACTTTTTGAGGTCAGTGTTTTTGAGCACATGCTGAAATTCTGGCTTCACAGCTCATACCAATAGCAAGGTTTTGTAAAGCTAAGCTTTTTTTTTCCCTCTGCCTCTCTTAAAGTCCTGGAAACAATCACATTTTCCAACTTTCAGCCAAAATAAAATTCTCATAAAGATAACTGATGATCATGATACTGCATTCTGTCATAATAATAATGAATATGTATTATGGGATAATTAACTGATTAACTGGATTATACAAATTAGTAGCTAGATGAAATCCAAAGAGAATTCACCTGCCTAGGCTGGACTGGAGTGAGAGCAGGTGCCTGGGCCCGTGAGGACTGGCCATGTTGGTGACCCAGGGCCCGGTGCTGGAGGCTCGGGTGTGGACAGGCTGGGTCAGGAAATGTGAGGCCAGGTCTGTGTTCAGATCAAGTGGACCGTGCTGTGGCTTGGATATAGAATGTCCCCCAGAAAAGCAGAAATGCTTAGAGATTAAATAATTAAATAAGGGCTCTAAACCTCCCCAGTGGGTAAATCTATTGGTGGATTAATAACTTGAATGGACTGACTGGGTGGTAACTGTAGGGAAACAGGATGTGGCCGGAGAATGTGGGCACAGAGGGGCGTGGCCTTGGGGACTGTCTCTGTCTCTGGCCCCTTCCTCTCACTCTGCTTCCTCTGCTGCCATGATGTGTCTGCCTTGATGGCAGCCGACCTTTGACTGAACTTCTGAAACCAGGAGCCAAATAAACATTTCTTCCTCTAAGTTGTTCTTGACAGGTATTTCGGTCACAGTGATGAAAAAGCTAACATACCATTTAGGAAGAAGGAATGAATTATTGAGGTGAGGAGACAGATGAATAGCTTCAGTGTGAATGCTAAACAGGACAATGGAGGAAAGGATCCACAGTGTTTCCATGGGGCCTGGCAGGGCCATTTACCCGATTTCTGGTTGTTTGGTGCATAGGAGCTGTTTGCTGGGAAAGGTTCTGGATCTACCCAATTGGACAGCACAAACAAAACTTCTTCCCTTTCTTTTTATCTGATATAACCCAACAAGATGTTGAGTGGTCTGTGGCCTGTCTCAACAAAAAACCAACAAGATGTTGAGTGGTCTGTGGCCCGTCTCAACAAAGGGACACTTCCAAAAAAGGTCAATTTGAAGCCGGGCGTGGTGGTACACACCTGTAATCCCAGTACTTGGGAGTCTAACACAGGAAGGACACAGGTTCGAGACCATCAGCAACTTAGAGAGATCCTGTTTCAAAATAAAAATTAAAAAGGGTTAAGGTATAGCTCAGAGGTAGAATGTCCCTGGGTTCGACCACCAATATCAAGAAAAAAAAAGTTCAATTTGACACCTAAAGTCTTGAAGAACTATGTAGACGTGCATGTGTATGTGTGTGTGGTGGTGCTGGAGATGCAAGTTAGGCAAGCACTCGACCCCTGAGCTGCATCTCTAGCCCAAGCTGTGGATCTTTAATATAAGATTCCTATTTAATATAGGAAATGCGTGGCTAAAGTTCCCAGGCTCCTAGTTAGACATCTCCAGGCACCGATTATGGCACTGGGACCTGGTTGACGCAGTCAACAGACACTGACCAGGAAAGTGGGGGTGTTAACGCCTCCTCGGCCCTGAGGACCCAGGCAGGCGCAGCGACTCTGCACCCTCAGCTCGGTGATTCAGACTGTCTCCTCCCTTAGTGATGTTGCAGGGGGACAGACCGCAGGGATATTCCCTCGGGCTGCTCCCCATGATGAGGACCAGCTCAGGAATGCCATGTCCTGCCTCCTCCTCCCTCCTTGTCAACCCCGTGGCCCTTCACTGCTGCTCCCTGAGATTATTCCCCAGAGAACAGATCTGCTCTCAGGAAAGGGGACACAGGACACATGTCACCTTCCTTCTGGATATTCTAGTACATCTGCTTTCCTGAAGCATAACAAAGCCTACCCAGTTGAGGTCTGTAGAGCTGAGAGCTCAGCTGAGGACAACCATCCCAGTACAGACCAGCACAGGACGCCAAGAAATCAGGCGGCAGAATCAGCTATTTTGACTCCAGTTAGGTCTTGAAGGAAGAGAGAGACCTTTGAAGGGTTTCCTTGCCCGCACACCTGACCCCGTGCCCAGGACGGGGCTCCTGTTCCCCACGCTCACTGCCCTCCACAGTCAAAGCCATTATGCCCATTTATAGGTGGAGACACTGAAAGTTCTAGACGTCAAAGAGCTTGCTGAACGTCAACCAGGTAAAAGATGGATGAGCCGGAGTTCAGCCGGCCAGGCCTGACTCAGCTCTAGCTTAAGCCCAGAGCCTGTGTCCTTTCTACCATACCATGCTCTCCACCATCCTAGACACCCAGGGGTCTCCTCAGGCTCTAGATAAAGGTCTGGATGGAACAAGACCTTTAAATACAGCCCATGTGTTCATGCTCTTATAAGAGAAATGAAGACAGCACAGGAGGAGAGGAATGCCGAAGGCACCTGCCCATGGGGGCCGCTAGCTGCTGGTGCAGAGAAGCTGGGTGTGGACATATGGAATCCGTCAAGGGGGCCTGGGCATCTGAGCTGACACGATGATTCTGCCACGTGCAGCCTCTGCCCCCTCACAGATGGAAGAGAGAACGGGACAAGTCACCACGCTTCTGCTCTGAGTCTTCTTATTTTGAAGACCATCAGCAGCAGCTGCTCTGGGCAAGGGTTTAGAATGTGCCACCCCTCTCCTCCTCCTTAGATAAAGCGCCCCTGACCCCTGTCTTCAAGGACAGTCACCAGTGGTTCTGGGTCAGGCACACCGAGCGCTCTGGGCACCCTTGCCTCTGCCTCTGCGGCACCAGGCAGCAGGGGCAATCATGGCGCTCATCTTAGCTATGAGGAAGCCCTGCCTCCCCAGTCAGGACAGGGTGACAGGAAGTGGCAGATGCTTATTTCAAGCTGAGGTTTACCTGGCTCCAAGGTCCGAGCCCCTCCCCTTCCCAGTAAGCAGTTAACTGACTCCTGACAGACGCCCTCTATTAAAGCTGGCCCTGGGGGAAGTGGAAGGTGAGCCCCAAACACCATTCCCTAGCTACGCGAGGACAGATGAGCTACTAGTCCCCAGCACTCCGCTTCTTAATTCCCTGGGACCGTCCTTGCTGGCCCCACAGAGCTCTAATCAAGCTTCAATGAAGTTAAATTTCTAAAGAACTTACCTCTTTGCTGGATGCACTGTCGCTTGCAGAAATGGCCCAATTCTGCCACCCCCCACTGCAGGCCTACTTCCAATATAACTTTATGAGTTCACCCAATAGAAGGTTCCCTGTCTCCTGAATCTGGGCTGGGCCACGTGCCCTGTTTGGGTCACCGAGACAATGTGATGCAAGCCTGAAATGCTGGAGGCTCGCTGTCCCTCGTGGCCGTGGGCGTCCTGCAGCCAGCACACGGTGAAGAATGCTGAGCGGGCAGGACAGGCCCACAGCCCACAGCAGCCAACAGCCGCCCGGCATGTGGGGGAGGCCTCTGACAGCCAGCTAACCACAGATGCAGGAGTGGCCCAGACAACAGCATGTGGAGCAGAGGCAATCCATCTCATCGGCTCAGCCAGATGCCAACCCTCAGAACTGTGAGCAAGTAAATGGTTGTCGTTTTAAGCCCGGAGTTTGGTGGGGTTTGTTATGCAGCAATAGCTAATTGACACACTGGCAGCATGGAAGTTGCTTGAAACATATATATGACCTTTCTCTTTGCCTTGAGAATTATCCAAAGAGAGAGAATGGATGCCGAGGCTTCTGAGATGTAGAAGTGGTAACCCTGGACCTGGAGCCAGCTGCAGCTCCACTTGGCCCTCTGCATCTCTTTCCTCACGTGCAGCATCGGAAGCTGGGACGAGGTGGTTGCCAAGGTCCCCTCAGACTCCAGCATCCTGACACTCGGCTGCATCTTTTTTTTCCCTCCCTCCCGCACCCCCTCACATGTAGTACTGAGAATGATGTTGGTGTAATCTCATATGTACACATTGTTTATGATAGTAATTCCATAGATTCACTTCTTTCTTGCCCTTCTCCTTCCCTTGTGCCTGTTCTGAACCCAAGTCAATATTTTCCAGACCTTTTTTTTTAGGTTTTGAATTTTTTTTATGGTAATTTGTGTTTTCCTTAGAGCCTCTCCTATCATGTCTACACTGCACATTGCAATGGTCATTTTCCCTACCTAAGTCAGTAAGATTCAACTTTAACAAGACAGCAAAGCTTTTCAATACTTGGATCTCATCAACTGCAGACAAACAATTTAATAATAGATTTTGGGGGGAAGGAAAAACTAGTTTAATTGTACAGCTTTCAAATTGTGTACTGATTTTTTTTTAATCTTTGGTATTGCAATCGTCATTGGAGGCTGAGCCTTTTATACCTGTGATCTATACACAGTGGATTTCGAATGGGTAGTTGACCCCCAAACACTAATGCCTAGTGCTTTTTATAACCCTACAGTCTGAAGTTTTTAGTTCAAGACATGCTGCTGAATATTTCTTGTTTGAAAAACTCTGAAGTCTGTGTTTTCTCTTATCTCATCCCCTATCTCTGGTCTCCCTCTGAAAGTTGGCCAAAGGCCTGACAGTTCGCTGCGTGTCTGAGTGACAGCTCCTCACAACACAGGAATCGCCCCACAGACCTCGCTTGCTCTGAGAATTCTGTAATCTCTTCTAAGAGATAAGCATTGTTGAGAAGGTTAGCCAATTTCCAGGAGATTTGGCAATTTCTCCTGGGTCCTGTTGCTGCCCGTTACATGACAGCTCTTCATTGACTTTCTTGAAAACCTTTATTTCAGTGCTAGATCATAGCCAAATAGTTATGATCACATTCCAAGCAATAACTAGAGTTCTGCATGGAAGAGAAACTGGTCCATTAGTGCTGTTCTGCTCCTGGTAGAGGGATGCCCACTGGGAGCCCGCCAGGGAGGGGCGGGAGGCTTCCCTGAGCTGCTGTTTGTCAGGGGCAGTGACTTTCCAACCCAGGAGTTGAGTTTCTTTTGTAATGAAGTATACACCTACTGGGTTATAGAAACACTAAAGTGTGTGTGTGTGTGTGTGTGTGTGTGTGTGTGTGTGTGTGTATGTATGCGCCCGCATGCGCACGGAGCGGGGTACTGTCAAGAAAAGACAACCGATATACAGGGACCTGGAAACAACATGGGTAGCATGGAAGAAATAATAATTTAAAAAACAATAAATTTAGTTGGGTGCCATGGCACAGGCCTGTAATCCCAGTACTTGGGAGGCTGAGACAGGAGAATCGCTGGTTCCAGGCCCGTAGCATGATAACTTAGCGAGAAACTCTGTTTCAAAATAAAAAATTTTTTAAAAAAGCTGGAGGTGGGGGGGGTGCAGCTCAGTGGTGGAACACTCCTAGGTCCAATCTCTAGTACCACGAAATAAATCAATAAATTTCAACATCTACCACATTGTAAGTTGTTGAATTTTTCTGTCAAGTTACCCCTTTCTTCAGTGGACATCTGGTTTCTGAACACCACAATCCAGGAAGGAAAAGTGTGGCTTTTCCTTCAGTCCAGCACTCTGCTCAGTAAGTACCCGGGACGTGCCCAAGTGTAGAGCTGAAAGTATAGCCCTGCAGCAGGGGGGGATGTTGTATAAATGGGGATACTGATTCTCCATCTCAGATGGGTCCAGCAATAATATCTGCTCCCAATTTCACAATCGAAAAATAAAATGTGAATGTTCATATGCTAATTTGGGTGAGGCAGATTAAGAGAAGTCAGCCCTAAAATTTTTTTAGGAAGTGCAACCCACTACATATAAATATATCTCCATACTCACATCTTCTAGAAGGGCTGGGGTTAGAGCATCCACCAGGAAACTTCCAACGTTTTCTGGACACGGAGATGGTCCAGGAGAGCCAAACGCTGGCCTGGCCGTACCGCCAACGTATTTTCTCCCCGTAACTTCTGCTGCCCCAGGAGTGGGGGGAGCAGAACCAGCCGGGACCGGTGGTCATGCCCTACACTGTGCTTGGCAAGGTGTCCCCTGCTGGATTAGAGGAAGTCCAACGTAAAGTTCAAACCGCAGCCTAGAGGCAAAGGCGAGCCCTGGCTGCGACCCAGGCAGGTGTTCTCTTGGCAAAACAAAACCTGTCTCCAAAGACAACCAAAGGTGGAGAATCGATCAAGGCGGTGGCTTAGAGGTAGCAAACCTGCCTTTCAGGCTACTTTTGCATGCTGGGCTATGGGAAGCTCAGAGAGCCTTTTCAAACCTCTGTGTCTTCATCTGAGAAATGGGAATACTGATTCTCCATCTCAGATGGGTCTAGCAGTATCTGCTCAGCCTAGCAGTTCAGATGATGAGAAAATGTTCTATTCAGAAAAGACCTAGAAGCGGTGAACTGCTTTACTAAGTAAGGTGCCCTGGCCTCCAATTGAAGACACTCTCCTAGATGGCAGAAATGCTCCAGACCACTGACTGCAACCCTGGGGTCCAGAGGAAGGAGCCACGGGGAGCCTCGTGCGGCTGAGGATGGAGATGGGGATGCTATTCGGGTGCAAAAAGACGAACTTCAGATGTGCAGGCAAAGGGCTAAACAAGTATGGAGGTTCCCTGGACTGCTCCCCCCCCACCCCGAGCTCCCAAACGCCCCCTTCCGGTGGCGCTCTGAATGCCAGCGTTCTCTTTGGGCAGCTGGGGTTCCACGGAAGCCACGGCGTGGCACAGGGAACACGCAGGACACACTCTCATAGTCCCCAACTCCTGCCTGTGAGGACCCCCCCCCCAAAACGTACACACTTGGGACCACGACGACACAGCCTTCTCCGGCGGATAGGTTTGGTTTTCGGGCAGGAGGGAGGCTCTGCACCTAGGACAGCAGGGAGTCATGCACCCCTCTTGGAACCCGGGGACACGACCTGTCTTGACCACCAGGGCGCCAACCCGGGTTGGCCGGACTGGAGCGCGCAGCGGCGTGTCTCCGCCTGACGTTGGAAGAGGGGCGCACAGATTGTTTTTCTACAGAACTTTTGGCCCTCTTTCTGGTAAATCCCTCTCCTAGGTCTTTCTCTATGAACAGTAAAAAGAAAACACCCCCTCTCATCCTCCCGAACGTTTGAAATGCAGATCCTCGGCTCCCCTCTACCTACCCTCCTCGCCACCATCACCCCCCACCCCGCCGCGCCCTAGTTTCCTTTCCATTGCGATCGCCAGGGGCCCGCCCTACGCCGGCGACAGGCAGGCTGGGAGCCGCGGGGTCTGGACCTCGGGCTCCGCACCTGCCTTTGCTCCCCAGGATGGCGAGCTGGTCCGGAGCGAACCTTCGCCGCACCTCTCCAGTGGGTTCTTGGGAACCTCAAAACCGAACCGGAGCCTGGGGAGGCCTTTAGGACCGAGGGGAGACATCGCTTCCCGGAGTCGGGCCGCAAATTCCTGTCCTCCGGTCCCCAGCGGCGGCCCCCTCCCCCAGCCTCCGTCGCCCGCACAGTTCCAGACACCAGCCCCGGGCCACCCGCCAGACCCCGCTGGCCTGGGGCAAAGTTGGCGGCCGCCTGCGCGCGGGGCCGCTCCCGTGCCGCCTCCGTCTCCTCCTCCCCGGGGCCCGCGGCCGCCACCTCCCGCGCGCGCGTCGCCGGGCTAGGCGAGCAGAGCGGCGCGCCCCCGGGCGCCCCTCGCCCGGCCGGCCGCGCGCCGCGGGAGTGTCCCCGCACCCTCCCTTCCCCGGGGACCGCGAGGACCGGCCGCCGCCGCCCGGGCTCCCGTACGCGCGGGGCAGCCGAGGGCGCTGGCGGCGAGCGCTGCGCGGGGAGCGGCGCGGGCCAGGGCCGGGAGGAGAGCCGGAGCCGGGAGCAGAGGCGGCGGCCGCGGGGCGCACCGGCCGGGTCACCTTGTCCCGGAGGTAAGTCCCGCCGCCCCGGCGGCGCGGGTGGGCGGACGGGCGGGCGCGGGAGGATGCCCGGCGCGGGCGGCTCCCCGGTTCCGCCTCGGAGCGCTCGGACCCGGCGCGGTAAGTCCCCGGGTCGCGGCGGCGGGACCTGGAGGCGCGGGGTGGCCGGGCGGGGAGGAGACGGGGGCCGCCGGGGAAGATGCGGAGGCAGGGACCCGGTGCTGTCCGCCCGGGCTGCGCCTTGGCGCCTCGCCACCCGGGGCACCCCGGCGACGCGGAGGGCTGCTGCGCGAAGTCCGTGGGAGCTGGGGACACCGAGTCCCGGAGCGCAGCGGAGCCGGGCTGCCCGGGGCCGGGGGTGGGGGCGCGCGGCGACCCCCGGAGCGACCCAGAGGACCCCGCTGGGGTGGTGAGCGTGGGACCGGGAAGGGGGGCGGGCTTGGGAAAGGAAGGCGAGGGTGCACCCGCGCTTGGGATGGGGAATCCCGACCCGTAACCCCGACGGAGGCAGGGACTTCTGGAGCCCCTTGCCCCCCTCGCTGGAGCCCCAGCGAGACCCGCTTTTGCGACCGGTCTGGCCTCTCACAGCGCTACAGCCTGCAGCCCTGGGAGCCTCCTGCTCTGGCGCCGAAAGGGGAGCGCGAAGATGCGCTTTTGGGGTTCAAATTCTAGTCTCGCTGTCCCCAGGCGCGATCCCTGTCTCTCGCAGTGCGCTCTCGGAGCAATGGAGAGAGAGGAAGGAACTAGCGGCGGAGTTGGGCACTTTTCCTTAGGGAAGGGGCTTTGGTTTCAGTGAGCTTTCTGCAAGACCCCAATAGTGTGAGCTTTGGGGAGATGCCGGAGGGGTCGTCTGGCTTCTCTGAAGGACAAGAGGAAAGAGTCTCTTGGCAGCCCTCATTTTCTGGGGGTCCCGTGCATGCAGAAGCGTGGGCGCTTGGCACCCTGACTTCAGGTGCACACAACCTTCCTGCAGCGTCAGCGTCGCCGGCGCCTCTGCTGCTGGCCGGGACGGATGCCTGCGCCTTCCCGGGCCGCGTAGTCCCAGGGTTCCGTGCAGCAGACACTGGCCAGGGGCTTAGCTGACTTGGGGGATGTGGGGGGCTGGGCATTACCCCGCAGCTCCGTTTTCTGGATAGAATCGGGTGGTGGGGCGCGCGCGCGCGTGCGTCTGTGTATCTGTCCGTCCCGCAGCTACCAGCCCGCGGGTTTGGTCTGAGCCCAAAGGGGGAGATGGCGTGCTGCGCAGACCTGCAGCCTGTGGGGTGACTGGCTTCATAACAAATCCTAGAGCGAGCCAACTTTTCCTTGCTAAGGTGCTATAGCGGGCGCAGAGAGGCGTCAGTGCGGGAAGGCGTCTCAAAAAGGGGCCCTTGCAGCCTGATTTAAGCTGGAGCCAAATTTTCTAACGAATTGCGTCTTGTACCTCTGGCGGTTGCGTTGACGCTTTGGGGAGATGCAGACCACAGGTGCCAGGCCTGTGGATGTATGCGGAAGTGCCCTCCACCTCCCTTCCTCCGTGCCTCCCTCTTCCTCCAGCACCCCGGGGCCCTTTGCAAGGAGCAGGCCTGGGTTTGTGGGTGATGTGGTGCCCTTCGCACCCTGCCCCCACCTTCTGCAGCCTTCTGCATGAAAACCCAATCTCATAATCCAGAGGGCCTGGTCCAATACGAAGAAAGGGGAAACCGATTTTTAAACTTTTGTATTATGGGAAATTTTGATGGCACACAAAAGTAGAGAGAGTAGAGCACACACAACCTGCGTGTGTCCCTCCCGGTGACCGGCCCCTCAAGACGTTGTGGAGGCCATGACTGATGAAGGATTTCTAAGCTCGTTCCAAAAATGTAAACACTCCGGGGAGAGGTAGGTTAATCGACTTCACATACATAGATCATATCATCACAGTGCTCCCCATAAACATAGACAGTTATAGTTGATAACCTCCAAGAAAATTAATTAATTAATTAAAATAATAAATTAGATTGATTTAGACTTTTCAAAATTCCCAGCTCTCTTCACCTCCCTTCACCTTCATCCTGTCTCTCCAGTTCACTTCGTTTTCACGGAACCATCAGAAATGACCGGGTTTTGTTTGTTTTTGGTTTTAACTGGGGACTGAACCCAGGACCTCATGCATGCTAAGCACTGGCTCTGCCGCTGAGCTGCACCCCAGTCCCAGGAAGGACTGTTTTCAATAATCCCATTAGAACATGGGTGATGTTAGAAACGAAGACACCCCATTTATATTTGTGGGTAGAAAAAGAAAACTTGCTAACTGTCTTGGAGGAATGGGGAGGGGCGTTGAAGGAGGAAGGCAAATCCATGCAGAGAAGCAAGACATTGTAACTATTTGGGGTGGATTCATACCAGTGAGTGTGCTGGGCGTTAATGTGATTCCGGTTGAAGCATGATGGGCAAAGGACTTCTCCTTTTCGGTAAAAACTTTACAACTCGATTCATAAATCACCAGCAGCGAGCGTGTCCCCACATTGGGTACGGCCGTGGAAGTGCTGCCCTGGCTTGGCTCGTCGTCCTCACTAACCCTAACTCCTGATTTCTGGGAAGTTATTGCTGTTATAAGGGAATAAAGAGGTACTTCCTGATGCAAGTTCTCGGTGGTTCCAGGAGATTACTGAATGCCTCATCTTCTAATTAGGAGACCCATATGGGGTCATCATACTGGCCACACCTAATGCCCTCAGAGGAGGCTCCCCGTGCTGGGATTTAGTGTCCAGTTTGATTTCCTTTGGCTGGAGGGCCACCCAGAGTTCTTGGGAGGGGCTGTCCGCCCCCACAAAGCCCCACCCTGCACACCTCTGGGCTTTCCTGTAGAATACAAGGGGTTCCTAAAAACTGCCAATGATGTTCTTGGAACCAGTCAGGCTTGAATACCTTTGTATGGTGCCTATTTAAAGCATCTTTAGTTAAGCTTTCAGTGAGTGAATAATTCTCCTGTAGGTGAGCAGTTCGATGTCCCCCCCCCATCTCACAATAAATGAAAACTTGTGTTATCCTTGCCCCAGTGCGGCCTTTGCAGGGTCCCCACACACACTGGAAAACGCAGATTCTCGGGGACAATGGGGACTGGATGCAGTAGTGTGACCTGTAGTTTGGACAGATGTCACATTATTAGCAGCAGCGTTTGAAAGCAGGGGTGAAGGAGGTGAAGACTAAAGGGTGGGTGTTCACCAGTCAGCATCGGCAAGTGCAGGGGAGGGCAAGCGAGCCGCAAAGGGTCTGGTCTCTGTGGAACTTCACGTAGGACCATTTTACCGAAATACACTGGGATGAGATGTTTGGGTGCCATAGCTTCTGACCCAGCTTCACTACACAGGGGACATTGTACCAAAATGTCAAAAAAAAATGTATTTGAAACAATCAAGCTAGGTCGACCAGGTCTCTACCCATAGCACCAGAATTGAAATGATGAAGCTAACAGCAGATGGTTTTTTAAATGTGATTTTTCAACATTCTATGTGCAAGATACGTGGTACACATTTTGAATGATTGCTGAGCTGATAAACATGTATTTTTTTTTTTTTTTGCGGTACTGGGGATTGAACTCAGGGGCATTCTACCTCCGGGGTACACCCCTGGCCCTATTTTTTTTTCTTTATTTTGAAACAGGGTCTCACTAAGTTGTGGAGGGCCTCACTAAGTAGCTGAGGCTGGCTGCGAACCTGGATCCTCCAGTCTCAGCCTCCCAAGTACTGGGATTACAAGCGTGAGCCACCATGCCAAGCTTAAACATGTGTTTTAAAGAGACTCTGCAGGAACTTGGTAGTGGGCACCCTAGTCATTGCTTTCTTTGTGCCCAGGCAGTGTGCTGGGTCGGGGGGGCAGCCAGATGGGGGTGAGCGGAGGAGACACCCCCTATGGAAAGTCTTCTGCGCCTCCCTCTCCATGGAACTTTCTGGAGTGCCTAGGAGAAGATTTACCTTCCAGTCACGGGGTGCTGCTGCTTCCTAGTTGAATGATCTTAAGGAATCTCTGAACTTTTCTCAGATTCTGTTTCTTTTCAACTACATTCTTTCCAGGATTTTGAAAACAAGATGTTTACGGCCATCACAACTGGTGAAATCAAGGAGAGTCTGACTGAAGGACACTTTAGTGTCATCACTGGGTCTCTTTGGGTGAAGTTTGCGTTCACATGACTTTCTGAGAAAGGGAAATGAGCCCGGGTCCCTCCCTGGGCTGAATCCCACCTCGCCTGGTTGGCAGGCAGAACAGGGACAGTGTGCACACACCCACGTGGGGCACACCAGCTCTTCCGTGGGAATGGGTGTGAGCTGTATAAACAGGCCTGTCTGCTGAGGATCGACAGGGAATGTGTAGGAGAGGCACGTGAGCAGTAGCTTTTGGAATGCATCTTCAACATAATTAAACTTAGCTTCATATCACAAAAAAAGATATATGATGCCCGGTCTAAAATAAAACATTTTAAGGCAGATTGCCAGCAAACTACCAACCACCGTGTGTACTATGTGATTTAAGTTGCATTGTTTAGCTCACAAAGTCTCAATCATCTTAAACCATTGTATGATAAATAATCTGTTGAATTACCCAAAATAAAGTAAAGTAAAATAAGATACTAAAAAGCAACCAATGAACGTCAGGACCCAAAATAACTGTTGGGACCAAAATACCATAACCAGGAAACACTGTACACATGAGGAAAGGAAGAAAAATAAGCGCTGCTTCTGAAAGAACCACCCAGGAGACAGCTTTGGATATTTGCTTACCTAGAAAGAATTTATCTAGGAGTTCAGTGAGCGTTATCGCAGAGATGGGCATGTGCTATTGAAGTTCATGTCAGTGTTCAGTGTGAAAACATTTTGTTGTTGTTTTCAGTTCTTCCCTGATTCTCAATAATTCCACAGTAGCATTTAGGGGATGTTACAATTACAACATGATTGTAAGATGGGCTTTAGAAAAGGGCTTACTGGTTGGACCCGTATGTTCTGTTTCAATCTACCTTGGACCTCACTGGGTAACCAACTTTCTCCATCCGTCCCTCATGCACGTTTTTTCTCTGTAAGAAAATTTCAGTATCTAAAGCAAAACCAGAAAGCACACACATTTCAGATAATTAGAACTACGGAAGTTTTATTTGATTGCCGCAACTTTAAAGATATTTCTGAAAGCGAGAGGCAGTGATCTTCCATCAGATACATTTGGGACCCACTCCCCCCTCTCCCTTATGGAAGCTAAGAAATGAAATGTTATATAAACTGGCTCCCCTGCTGTGTTTGTACAGTATGCAGTTGTTAACTTATGATCGTGGCCCTCACATGTAGGCTGTGCAGACTCTCAGCTGGTGCAGGTTTGCAATAAGAGAGTTTATTTATTTTTAAAATTTTTATACTTTTATTGGTGCATTGTAATTATACATCATAGTGAGATTCAAAGTGATACAAACATACATGCACGCAGCACCTGGTGTCTTTCCCTCCATATCCCAGTCTCCCTGCCCCCTCCCTGTACCTGTTAGTGGGATTTGTAGTGATATCTTCATGCATGAACATAACCTTATGTAAACTGTTCCCTTTCTTAATCCTCCTTTTTCCTTCCCCATCTCTTCCCCCAATCCTCTTCCACTATTCTACTGGTTTCTCTCCTCGTTTGACTAAAGTTCCTTTGGTTTCCTATTTTTGTTCTAGCTTCTTATGTGAGTTTATTTTTATGATGAGATTATATCCTGGGTCAACATTGGGAAATCTTATAGCCATGCTGGGGACATGAGCTTAGTGGATCCCAAGGATGCCCAACTCATCCTGTGAAAGATTGGTACTAATTCCACTGTTAATTATCTGCAGTGTGTAAGCATTTACTAACACATACCCATTTCTTTTTTTTTTTTAAACATGGTGGTGGGGAGGAAACCCAGGGCCTCACACATGCTAAGCATGCACTCTAACGTGAGTTACACACATGCATTTCTGTAGACAAGGTTCATATCTGAAATGTCAGCCTTAGCCCATCACCCCATGCGTATCCTTCATAAGAGACCCAGTCCCTACCAGTGAGTGCAGCATGGGATAATGGTACAGCCCCCGCTGGGCAGTCAGAAGGACTGAGGTGTGACAGGTGGGCAGCACACCATACCTGAGAGGCCATCTGATATCACACACTGTATGTCAGAGGCCTGGGCTGGGAGCTCAGACTGTCATAGATTGACATTAGGAGTCCCTCATCTGGCCCGCATCCCCATGGACGGTAACAGTGGCGAGGGCCTGCACCGGGCCAGCCTTCCACTCCTCCCCTGGTCTCCATGTGCTTTCTTTCAGACATCTCCTGCCTGTATCTGATCCGGTCTTCCCTTTCATCTTCCAATTCCTTCCTTTGCCCATACACAGAACAAGAGCTGATTAATTAATGTGCACACTATTTTATGGCTTTTCTTTTGTGTACTCCAGCCAGGGATATAGTTCTCTCCTTTCAGGACTTTGATATAATACTCTAAATTTCCCAACAGAGGTGAGGCGGGGTTTTTTATTTTTTAGAAAACTCATTTTAAGTAAAGGAAAAGAAATCATCTGTTTTGTTGTTTCCAGGTTCACTCTCATTCTATTCTGATTTTTTAAAGTTGTGTACCTAAGGGCCACACCTTTACACCGGGGACACCCAACCCAGGGCCCTCACTCTATTCAGAAGGACACGGTCAAGGCTCCTGTTGGAAGCCTCTTCGAATGGCCTCTGAACCCAGTAAGGGCCACACAGCCTCCAACACCGCTGTCCACATGGTCACTTATCCCGTCCTTTGGGCATCCTCTTTGACCCACTTGTCCAGGTCCTCCTGTGTGATATGTGCCGCACGATTGCTAACCTGCACGCTCTGCGTGTCGGTGTACTAGTTATATTGTGTGACATCACAGCTTATTCTAGAACCACAGAGAGAAAAAAGTGTGTGGGATAGCGCAGTTGTCTGTCCTCTTCCTAGACCTGAAGTTGATTTGCCAAGTACCTTTCCAGGAGAAATGCACGCAGAGTCCTGGATCTCCAACCGTGTTCTGACCCAGTCTCCAGACACTCCCACGTCTGTGAGCATCAACGTTCGCAGAGCCAGGCATGCCCATCTGCTCGGGGATGCCTGGTGCAATGTGTGACCACAGTGACAGTGCCCTCTTCCTGGGCATTGAGCTAGGCCCAGTCTCCAACACCCTCCTACTCACCAGAGCAGGGCCACTTCCAAATGTTCCGGGGCTCCGTGGCCACAGGGTTCCATTTTGGAAACGTGAAGCGTGGCCCCTGCCTTCTCCCTTACTATTGGCCCCTTGGCTTCCCCAACCGGAACACTCCTCTGCAGGCAACGGCTGTGTCCCATTGTCCCTCTCCTGTGACCTGTCCCATTCAGAGCTCCACACTGCCCGTCCCAGCTGTCTGCACTGCACCTGCAGCCTTGCGCAGGTGCACCTGGCTCCGCATCAGCCAGATGCCCAGATGGGGTGGGCCACGGGCTTCCTGGTAACCCTGATGAGACAGCTCAGCTGCAACCCAGCCGGGGCTCCCTGCCTCCCGTCGTCTTGTCCTCCAGCTACTGCAATGCCCCGTGGCACCTGCAGAGGTTTCTGGTGACCTTCAGCTAGGAAATTGCTTAGTCTGATAAGCAAGTGAGAACCAACTTAAGGCTCACCTCTCCAGGGCTAGACACCCGCCCAGTGGGCTCATGGTCTGCCATGTTGTCATCTTCTGTTGTCACTTCTCCAGCGCTGGAACCTGGAAGGATAAGGGGCTGGAGGAAAGGGGGAATCAGTGCTTTTCTTAACTATCACTGTCAGAGCCCTTGAGTCACCTCAGGCATCCATAGCACCGTGTAGATACTCCCAAGGGCCTCTGCATGACACCGTCCCAGCTGGGGCATTCTGCCTCCTACCCTGAGCCCTGAGCTCTGCTTCCTCTGCACATGAGAAGGTGGCTTCCACTCTGATCGGC
Organism: Glis glis; assembly: GCA_004027185.1. NCBI lineage: Eukaryota > Metazoa > Chordata > Mammalia > Rodentia > Gliridae > Glis > Glis glis. The sequence continues at coordinate 120,190 of PVJS01000107.1, read as the reverse complement.
CACCCCAATCTGAGGACTGATGCCCCCCGGGTTCCCCATCATCCTCCGGGGAGAAAGCTGTGCCTCTTCTCTAGCCAATACCCTCCAACTCAGAGACGTCTCTTTCCGTCTCCTGGGAGACAGATGAGATGCCTGTGTGCACGCGCATGCTCCAGAAGGGCCTCTGGGGCTGGCAACCTCAGGGAGGGGGAGCGGACCTCCTCAGAAGCAGAAGACCTCAGAAGAGAGAGAGGGTCAGAGATGCCGTGGTGCGAGGGGAAGAACGAAGGGGAAGGGAGATTCAGGACGTGCCTGATATTCTATTTGGTTCCCTCTGCACACACTTGAGAGTTCCCATGTTAGGGTTTGGCTATAGACTGTCCCCCAGAGAGGCTCATGGCTTAGACAATGCCACCAGGTTTGGAGGTGAGACGTGGCTGGAGGAGGTGGGTCAGTGGGGGTGTGGCCTTGAGGACTTTATCTGTCCCTCATTGTCTCCCTGCTTCCTGGCCTCCATGAGCTGAGAGTGGTGTTCTTCCACCCCGTCTCCCTGCCGTGGTTTCTGCCTTGGAGCCGGCTGATCATGGACTAACCTCTAAAACCATGAGCCCCAAATAAACCTTTCTTCTGCTAAGTTGTGTTGGTCAGGTATTTTGGTCACAGTGACTAAAAAGCTAACTAAAATACCCCATTTTATACTTGGCACAACCAAGAGACCCAGCACAACCACCCAACCTGTTCTTCAACCTTCGGTTGCCAAGGCTACTGGGAATGGGAGACTGTCTAGAGCCTGCTTGCTTTGGGGTCTGCCTCTAAAATTCATGTTTCCTCACCCACCACACTCAGCCCCTCAGTTTCCTTGACATTGCTAGAACAATGTTTAGGACAGTTATTCATCCTGTACAATAGTTGGACAAACAAACATACTCGCTTCCACTGAACAATACAACAAATAGGACAAAATGTAATTAGGTCAGCTCTCCATCTGTACGTTTCGGGTGGCTTCCTCAGAGGAGAGAGCCCACAGCAAGTCAGCACACTGACCCGTGGGTGAGGGGAGGCCTGGGCTGGAGGCCAGGCGGGGAATCATGCACCTAGACAAGTCCAGGAGAGCAGGAATCTCCCGGGGAGAAGCTCGTGTTTCCTCTAGCGCCGCAGGCCCCGGACATTCAAAAAGAACAGCAACGTGAACTGCACAGGACACAAGGTCGACCTGTGTTCTTGCCTCGCGCTCAACATAAGGCTTTTCCCAGAACAAGAGCGTATTCTTTCTCCATAGACACTGCCCAGAAAGGCGCATCTTCCTGGAATTTGTGTTCAGAGCCTTATGCATTTCAGAGATGCGTTTTGGTGAGTTGCACTCTGCTCACTGCTTAAACCTCTTCTTCTTTCTGAGGCCAATGCTGTGGTAGGGTATGAAGCAGAGATGAGCCCGGGGGTCCCTTGGGGCCTGCATCAGAGGCCTCTGTCCCCACCTGGCTCCGGCTTGGCCTGGAGAGCATGTGGGATGCACAGTGCTGAGGTGCCAGTCTCTGAAGGCCTCGCCTCCACCCAGACCCTCCCGGGCTGCGCTCACAGGCCAGTGTGGGTGAGTCCCACCAAGGCTCAGGATCCTCGGCTCATACTTCTTCATCCTCTGTGCCCGGCCTCACTGAGCTGCCTCTCTTCTGGCTGTGATTCACAGATGCTCCTCAGCTTACGATGGGGCTCTCCCCTGATAAAACCATCCTAAGTTGAAATGTCACAGTCAAAAATGCATTGAATCCACCTAACCTTCCGAACACCCTAGCTAGCAACAGAGCACACTGCAGAGTCTCGGTTGTTTCCCCTGGTAACTCGGGGCTGACCAGGCGCTGCGCTTGCTGCCCTGTCCAGCACTGAGAGAGAGGACTGGACCACATTATCACCAGCCTGGGGAAAGATCCAAAGCCAAAACTCAAAGTACACTTTCTACTGAATACATATCACTTTGCACCATTATATAGCCAAAGTCCCAAGTGGACCATCTGTCTGTGTGGCTGGCTCCCAGCTTGATTGCCCTATCCCCAAACCCACCCGTCAGCCCTGGTCATCTCCAGTGGATGTTTCCTGGGGCAGGAACCTCCCGCACTCATTCTCTGCACATCCTCCTTGAGCTCCCCCTCCCACGCCTCTTCCTTGGAACCCAGAAATCCACACCAGAAACCTCTCGCCCGCTGGGCTCTCACCTCTTCCTCATCCCCACATCTAGTTCTCATTTCTCCTTGCGTCTTCTCCACCATTAGCCCTGTCTAGCCCCTCGTCTCCTGCCAGATTCCCTCCCTGCTCCTACCACGCGCTCCTTACCTCTGGCTGCCACGCCTGTCAAGAGCAAGTGAGCTAAAGTACACATCTGTGACCCTGCTCTCCAAGCTGCCCCCTGGCTCCTCATCTCCAGTGACACGGGACAGGCTATTGGGGAGGATATGAGGCTATTGTAACTGTTCCTGTCCACCCTCCAGCCTCATGGTCACTTTCCTAGCAGTGCATCATACTGGGCTACTTCTGGCCCTGCACATGTATGCACGTGCACACACACACACACACACACACACACACACACAAGAGGCTCTCACACCCCCACCCCTGCCCCTCTCCAGCCTCTTGCTAAGCTCCTTCAAAGCTCACCTACCTCATCTTGGTATCCTTCCCTCAAGCTCAACAATCTCACCTCTAGGCATCCTTGGCACCCGAGCCCACCCCAGCCCTGGTGTCATAGTAATAGGATAACCAAAGTAGGAAATATCTAGGAATAACGTTGGCAAGAAGTGTGTTGAGTTAACATAAAGTAAACCACAGAAATTGGCTCATGGAATAAGCGAATAATTGAATAATGGAGAGAAGGACCATGTTTCCAGAACACTCAAGAGTGACAAGAGTTCACTATTCTCTCCATGCTAATTTATAGCATTGAGGCTGTTTAATCAGAATGTCCATTTTATATTGCCTTTCGAGCTTCACAGCATTTTTCAAAAGTTCATGAAAGAATAATCAGGCTGCAATGCTAAACATTTCTTTAAATGAAGAGTTGCCCTCCCAGATAACACCAAGTGGTAAAATTACTTTAATCAACCTCACATCCTTTAGTGTGGCTACTATTAAAAAAGGAAAAACAGCAAATAGAAAGTGTTGGTGATGATGTGGAGAAATTGGAACCCTGTGCACCGTTGAGACTATAAAATGGTGTAGCTGCTATGGAGAAATCTCAAAAGATTAAACATAGAATTACCATATAATCCAGCAGTCCCACTTCAGGGAATGTAGCCAAAAGAATCAGAAGCAGAGTCTTGAAGAGATGCAGGAAGCCCATGTTCATAGAAGTGTCACTCGCAATAACTGAAAGATAGAAGCTATCGACAGGAGTAGATAAGCAAAATGTGATATGTACACACAATGAAATATTGTTCAGATCTTAAAAGAAAGAAAATTCCAAAATTCTACAACATGAATGAACCCTGAAGACATTATGTGTGTTTGTCGGCTTTCTGTCACTGTGACAAAATACCTGAGGAAAACAACTTAAAGGACGAAAGGTTTATTCTGGCTCACGGTTTTCAGTCCATGGTCATCTGGTCCATTGCTTTTAGGCCTGTAGCAAGGCAGAAACATCATGCCAGAGGAAAGCTGCTCACCTCTTGACAGCCAGGCAGGGGCTGGGAACAAGACAGAGTCCCCAGTGGCACATCCACCAGGACACACTCTCTTCAACTAGGCCCCCTACTACAGTGTTCACGACCTCCCAAAAGTCCCTCCAGCTATGACTCCACTAGTGACCAGTCCATTGATGAGATCAGAGCCCTCGTGACCCAGTCATTCTGCAAAAGCCCCTCCTCAGAGCAGTGCTGCACTGGGACCCAGCCCCCAACACATGAGCTTTGGTGGACACCCAGATGCAAGTCATGACATCATGGCGAATGACATAAGCCATTCACAGAAAGATGAGTACAACATGATTCCATTTATGAAGGGCGTAGAGGGGTCAAAATTACAGGGCAGAAAGCAGAACAGCGGTGGTAGGAACTGATAGGAGGAGAACTAAAGAGTTATTATTGTGGAGTTTGAGAATCGCAAAATTAAAAAGTGCTGGAGATCTGTCGTATGACAATGTGAATGTGCTCCACACTGCTGCCCTGTACAGTAAGAATGACTGCGATGGTAGAGTTCCTGCCAGGCGGGGTTTTGCCACAATAAACACAGCAGGCGTGTTAGTTGGAGCTGTGAGACTGTAGTTGCTGGCAAATGGTTAACAGGCCCTTCTGGTTATTGATTGTTGCATAAGGAACTGCCCAAACCTCAGTGCTCACGGATCTGTGGCTCAGGAACCTGAAGAAGGCACAGAGGGGACAGCTCATCTCCCCGCTGTGGCTTCTGGGATCTCAGCTGGAAAGGCTCCAATGGCTGGGGCTGAGCTGTGTGTGCTGCTTCCCTCCCACCACTGGGCCAGGTCCGGGTTTGCCTGCAGGGTGGACCGAAAGCGCCTACACAAGACCTCTCCCTGGCTTCCTCCAACATGGTGGCCTCGGGGTGGTCCCACGCCCTGTGTTGAGGCTCAGTACTCTAAGAATGAGCTGAACAAGGCTGAGGGCAGTCTGGTCCTGATGGCCGGTTCCACCATAATCTGTTGGGTAGAAGCAAGTCCCTAAGTCCGAGGAGAGAAAAATTAGACCAGAATGTTTCTGGAAGGGAAACATGTCAAAAAATCTGTGGCCATATTGAATCTATCCTGCATATAGGTAGGACAGAACAAGAGCTCTGAAATAGATTCCCACCTCAAACCTCAGTGTGTAGAGAAGGGAGGTGGGAGCCAGGGACAAGAGCTGGCTCGTCAGCACCCAGCACACAGGAAATAGGCCGTTTGGGTATAAAGTCAAATTACATCTCCCGACACCGTAGCAATTTCTGAATGAATATAAAAAGCATTAGTAGATAAATGCAAAAAGGCATGAATAAATTCAGCCTGCCGTTGAATATCTTAGTATTTACATGTGAGAAAAATATTGATAAAGACAAACTCAATATATGTTCACATCTTCTGGGTAACAAACTACAAGCAAATTCAAAAGCATGTCATAAAATGGAAATAAACGTTATCGACAAATGAGAAAATGCTTAGTAATCCTCACAGAACAAGCAATAAGACAACAACTCTGTTGAAGAGTGAGCTCATCTGTGGAGAAAAGGTTGAGAAGAGAGAAATGATGAATAAATGCATGGAAAAATTTAGGTGCATCTTCACTTGTAACCGTGAAAATGCACATGAAGGTTAGGGAAGGCACATTTTTCTTCCAAAACAATTGCACGGATTGAAAGATGGAGCTGCTCAGGTGTGTAAGGACCCACGCTAAGGACTGGGTCCTCTGGAAGGTGGGGCCGACCCTTGCCTGGAAAGTTCCTGTGCCGTGTTCTCTGAGGCCCTTCTCCTAGCGTCATGGCTCCATAACTGAACCACTCAGACACAATTTAAAGAGACAGGAGAAGTACGTGTATCTTGGTGTAAAGTAACGAAAAATCAGGAAAAAGCCCTACATGCCTGTCCTGAGGTACTGGTCAACGATGATGCGAATGCAATGAATTTCTTCTGTAGACTCAACCTGTGGTGTTGGCTACACCAAGCTGGTGTGGTTGGGTTCGGATGAATGGCCACGATAAATCGATGCAGACAGAAAAGCTAGAGGAAATATGTTTAATATGTGAATGGATTATTCTCTGTGTTTTAGTCAGCTTCCCCGTCGCTGGGACTAAAATACCCAACCACCGAGTGGGCACGAGATTCGAGGGGAGGAAGCCGGGACCCCACCGCTCCCTGAGAGGAGGCCATGTCACAGGACAGGTGTGGGACAGGAGCTCCACCTTTAGAAAATATGATTAGATGCAAATATAGAAATGACTTTCCCTATACACAGTAGGTCTTTAGATCATGAATAAATGAAAAGTGGAGAGCTTTCTCATCAGAAAACTAGCGAGGTCCAGTTTTTAAATATATGGATTTTTCCCCTCATCTTAATTATTTTCCAATGTCATAAAAAATTCTTGGTGTGTCAGATGTTGTTGAAAAGTCTAGCAGAGAGTGCGCTACTCTATTTAGGTCCCTGAGTCGGGGAGGCTGGGACATAGGTTAACAGCGCCGTGTTTGTGCACTCGAAGGGAATTTGGGGTCACGGGGATTTTCTTCAGTTCCCTCTCCCTCCATGTTTTCACTGCAGGGAAAGGCGGGCAGATCAGAGGCTTCGGCTGCTCTTAGACCCAGCGACTTCTCCAGACTTCCACAAAAGTCAGCACCAGAGCGGATTCACATCTAGCTTTTTTGCCTTTTTCTTTTTTCCCTCTTTTTCTTCGTTTTAGCAGTAATGCCCCCTTTAATGAAGGAACACTCTAAGCAAGTGTGCACATACCGTATAGGTTAGAAATGGAGCAGCAAGAAATGACAGAACTCCAGGAGCGCAGCTGAGCAGTGCTCAGAGGAACCTGGGGTTCCTCTTCCTGCCTGACAGGGTCTGGGGGCAGGAGGCGGCCTCTCAGCGGTGGAGGCTGGGGCTGTGTTTCTACCCCGCGTGGGCCCAGACCTCCCATCTGAGGTCAAGGCAAGGAGCGGGGAAGGTGGACAGAGCACCCCAGAAGACGTCTTTGGCGGGAACTGCTTGTGGCCACCCTTGGTTAGAAGAAAGCGTGGAGCGAGGATGAGGGTTTCGCTTTTCCAGCCTCCGGGGGAAGGCTGACATCCAGTGGCGGGTCCTCTGCTCAGCCACGAGTGCCATCCCATCTCAGCGAGAACTACGCCAAGGCCACAGCACGGAGAAGAGGTGGGGAGGGACCGTGTTTGTGAGCTCAAGAGGAGAGTAGGCCGTGTCTGCCTTGTGAGGCAGGCGGGTGGGCGTGGGTAAGGAGGCAGCCCTGTGCTCGTCAGAGCCACTGGGCTGAGGACCTGGACTGACGGCGTCCTTGCTACTGGCCCGGGAACCGCACTTTAAGTAGCGCAGGTCCAGAGTGGTTCTCAGAGTTCACTACGTATTAGATGCACCTGGGGATGGACAGATGGATGGATGGATGGATGGATGGATGGATACACACACACACACACACACACACACACACACACACACACAGGATCATTCTCTCTCTGAACTACACCCCTAGCCATTTTTAATTTTTTAATTTTGAAACAGGGTCTCCCTAAGCTGCTGAGGGTCCCATAAGTTGCTAAGGCTGGCCCTGAACCCCAGTCCTCCTGTCTCACCCTTCCAAGTACTGGGATTACAGGCATGTGCCACCACATCTGGCTGGGCCCGGGAAGGTTTAAGAATTGGCCAGCCCGCTGCTATGGCTTGCATATGGTTTAAGTGTGTCCCCCCGGGTTCATGTGCTGGAAGCTTGGTCCTGGTGTGGCGACATCGCGGTGGTAGAGGTTGTAAGAGAGGGCTGGCTCTCTCGGGAATGGATTCGTGCTGCTCTGGCAGGATGGGGTGGGTCTCACAGGACTCAGTCAGTTCTCAGGGGAATGGGTTGTCATCAAAAGAGCAGACCTGGCCTCTCCCAGCCTCTTGCTTCCCGTCTCCTCACCGAGCTCTCTCTCTTGCGCATGCTCCAGCTGTGATGTCGTCTGCCATGTTGCCACGCGGCCAGAAGGTCCTCGTAGAGCTGAACAGATGCCAGCACCGTCTCTTGGACCTCCGAAACTCAGGAGTTTTGTTTTTTTATAGCAATGGAAAGCAGTCTGAGATCCCACAGTCAGGTCATAGCACGAAAGCGGCCGTGGACTCGGTCTTGCCTGCTCAGCTCCTGTAAGGCTCGGCCTCAGCCTCTACCGCCCACGCCAGACGCCTGCGGACCGCAGATGTGCGGACTCTGGCTCAATAGGTCTGGGTTGAGGCCTGAGAGTCTACATTTCTAACAGGTACTAGTTGGCGCCGGTGCTGCTGGGCCCCGGCCACTTTGAGCAGCCAGGTAGTAACGGACCAGGCAGGTGAGAGAGGGGAGGTGGGGGCAGTGGGCGACAGGTTGTCGTTGTCTGGCCAAGGCAGGGTCAACACCATGCCAGCCGAGGGTGCTGACTGTGCACAGCTTACAGACATCCACACGTGCTTTTATTTGCCGTAAGTAAACTTATATAATCTGGCTTTTGGGTCAATAAATATAATATGCTTAAGGTCTGTCTTATGTAACAGTATAATAAAATCAAATTCTTAGCATCCCTTTTAGTTACACACTTGGAGGTAGAGTACAAATGCTGGCATCGCTAGGGCTGCGCTTCTGGGTTTGTCGAGGGTAAGTGCTGCAAGGAGACGTGAGTGGAGCCCGGGCTGAGGGACCAGCGTCCAGGTGCCAGCCCTGCCCCTTACCAACCCCAGGCCGAGCGGAGGTCTCGAAGCTGTCTGCTCTGGCTTCTCCGTCCTCAGCCGGGGAGGAGTGCTATCCTGTCAAGGAGCAGGAGGGAGTGTTTTGCAAAGGGCCTAGCACATGGTTGGCATGCAGTGGGGCTGAATAAATGCACGAATGCATATGTACATGTGCACACCCCTATATGCAGGTGTGTGTGCATGTGGATGTGAGTGTGTTTGTACGCACGCATGCTCACCTCTCTTCTTGCTTCTGAAATGTTTTGCAACATGTGATGCGCGGCAGGTTGTTTGTAAACAGGGTTTCAGAGCTTCCTCTCGTCCCCCGCTCCACGCTTCGCACCGCCACACCTCCTGTCAAGATGAGGCGTCCACAGGGCTCAGGACAGGCCCCTGGGCTGGCTTTGCCCAACAACGTGAAGTAGGAGTGGCGAGGTGCCCATCCTGAGCGTGGTCCAGACAAGAGCCGTCGCCAAAGGCCAGGCACAGCAGCGAGGAATCTTGTGCCATTCAGCCCCCGCGAGCCCCAGGTGACTGCAGCCTCAGGACTCAGCCCAGCAGCCCAGCCCCGCTCCGCCTGCTGACCCAGGAAGGCAAATGGGCCAGTTTAACCCACTAACGGTTCTGGTTTGTACACAGAAGTAATAACATGTGACTAGGAAAAAGCGCACTCGAAGTATCTCTGCATGAAAGTTCGCACTTACACTCGATTCAGTGATACAGCTCTGGAGCAAACGCGGATGGGAATTCAGCAGGAATTCTTGCAGCAAATGTTGGATGGGAATTCTTGCGGAGAAGAAATGTGGGAAGCAGTTTATCTGGGATCCTTGAGTCCCCGATGGAGACAGGGCACCTTGCCAGGCGTGGCCTTCACATGGACAGGACCCAAACGGCCGTCTCTCACCATGTATGAGTGCAAAGCCCGTGACCTGGTGCCATGTGGGGCGACCTCCCTTCTCATCAGCGCTCAAGGCCCGTCTGTAAGGAACCGCGGCTCTCACTGCCCGGTGGCGAGCTGAGAGCAGGTGGCCAGCTGGACGCACACTGGGGGAGGGCAGTGGCTCATCTGCCTCGAGCCCTTCCCAGGGTCCTTCCTGGACAAGCCGAGGAGGCCCTGGCCTCTTCTGCCCTGCAGGGAGCCGTGGGCACGGCGGTCCTGCTGAGGAAAGGGGGCACACTGGCTGAGCTTTGTGGGTGCCCGTTCCTCGGTCCGGCCCCAGGTGTCTCGCAGGTGAACCGAGTGCACCGAGGCAAAGCTCATGGGAGGAGGACTCGGCCAGGACTCGGCTGGACATACCACATCAGTCTGCCCATGTCCCAAGGGCCAAACCCTCCCTGGGGCTGGGATGAGAGGGTCAGGTGTCGCCTGCCCTGCGGAGTGGGGCTGTCCCCGGGTCAGGACGTCCCCTGTGTTCTACGTAAAGAGCCATCACAGCAGTCGGTCATCATTCCCGGCAGACACGCGCACCAGGCTCGCAGCGTCACCGCCGCGCCTCCACGCCCCTGGCCATCTGGGGAAGGGTCCCACCTGCATGTGACCCTGAGTGTGTCCATTCACTGTGCCAACAAATAACAGAAGAGGGGCTTTGGGGAGCACAACCAGGGCCAGAGGGAGAAGAGCTGTCCCTGAGGAGTCATCGGGAGACTCGGGGGCTGTGGGACGAGACCAGCGTGCGAGGTGGAAGGTTGGGGGTGCTTCAGATTGGCTTGGCTCTTTTTGGGGGGATGGGATTGCTTCCAGGCCTGAATGGAGAACATACAGATCGTAGTCCCGGGGGTCCTTTATGGAAACTTTGTCTTTGTGGCTTCCCGATTCTTATTTGTAGGGAGATATTCCACCTAAAAGAACAGTTTTGTTGACCTATGACCCCTGAGGATGGGATTTGCCTGCGGCCTTTTAGAAATGGAGAGAGGCCCAGAGGAAGGGAAACCAAGCCACAGTCAGCACCGGAATGGCAGGCCGCAGTGACTGGGAGACCGGATGATGCCCAGGGGTCTGCACTATCTGCGTGGGTGAGAATCTTGCTCTCTCCCTTGGCTTTTTGTGTTTTTGTGTTGTGTTGTGTTGTGCCATTTGTTTGTGCTGGGGATTGAACCCAGAGGCATTCTACCTTTGAGCTGCATACCCTCAGCCCATTTTTATTTTGAAACAGGGTCTTGTTAAGTTGCTGAGGCTGGCCTCAAACCTGTGATCCTCCTGTCTCAGCCTCCCAAGTACTTAGATTACAGGCCTACACCATTGCGCCCTGCTTCTGGCTCACTTCTTATTCTTTGGGAAATTGTTCAGCCTCCCCATGCCTCGATTTCCTTACAAAGAGGAGGCACCACTTGCCCCTGCATGGTGTTGTCATGGTGATCGTAGGAGCTGAGAGGCAGTGTTGGGAAGGATGGGTAAGGAGCGGGGCCAGTGTGACTTGGAGGCTGGGACTCCCTTCTGCAGGGTCTCAGCTGAGGCTGGCTCTGGGGAGCAGGCTGCAAACTCCTGGTTGGCAGATGGACCTGGGAGGTTCCGGGGGTGCAGAGGGAGGGCAGCAAGCCCAGCTCCACAGTCCGAGGGGTGGAAGAGGCAGGGTGGAGGAAAAGGACCAAGCCCGTGCTGGTGGGAAGGCTGAGCTCACAAGGCCGCACCCTGGGGCCACATCCAGTGGCTTCCTGTGGGTCTGATTACAGAGACAGGACATCCAATACCAGGAGAGGACAAGCCCCACGGGGTGGAGTGGTTCACCGAACTGAGATAGTGAGAGGCACGGAACCGGTGAGTCCCTAGGCCCAGTGCGCTCTGCTGGCCCAGCCCCGCTGGTCCTTGGGATGCCGACCAACCGGCGTCACTGTGCGCGAGGTCAGTTGTAACCCATTTCAAGAATTCTTCAAAGCTGCATGTGGAGACTAGTGGAATACTTAGTAAAGAAGAGCGAAAGGTGCCTCTGGAGAGCAGCGATCCATGGAGGCCTGGAGGTGCCTCATGCAAACAGCCTGGGGAGGCGGGACGCTCGTGCAGCCTCTGCGCAGAGCCTGTGGTTGACACATGCCACCGCCGGCAGAGAAGAGGCCTCAGTTGCTGTTGTCTTTCCCTTGAAGGCTCTGGATTCTGACAGAAGCACACTCGTCACAGAGCCTGGCTCCCGGCAGACCTGCATGCAGGGAGAGCAGCAGGGGACTGTGGGACAGAGGCGCTTTGCCATCGTCCCCGTAGCTGGCCCAGGAAAATGGCGGTCAGGGCTCTTCCACCCTGAGGATGCAGACGTGTAGGTGTCCAGGTGGACCCCAGGTGTGCACCTGCCGTGACAATGACTTTAGGGTCAAATGACGACATGACAGTCTCAATCCTGCCCTCAGCAAGTGACACCACTCGATGGCACCTTGGAGCATTTGAAGCAGATTGAGACTGTGGCTGTGACCGAAGACAGTCACCGAGTCACAAGCCTTTGGCACCTGCACGTGGTTGGTGTCATGTGCTTTCTGGGAGGACAAGACCGCCGTAGATGGGTACCTCCCTGGGAAGTGGGTAGTGTCCTTCAATGTGTGTGTACACACATTGAAACAGAAAGCAAAGCAAAACAAATATAAAAATACAAGAAGAACAAGAGATGCCGAGGACGGGGGAAGGGAATAAGAACAGGGCTAGAATAGATACGGTGTCCCCCTTCATCTGCAGTTTTGCTTCCCAGGCTTTTAGTTACCCATGGCCAACCGCAGTATGAAAATATTAAATGCAAAATTCCAGAAATCTGCATTTCCTAAGTTTTGAGTTGGGCATGATTCTGAGCAGCCTGGTGCAGCCTCATCCGCTCCTGCCTGGGTGTGAATCACCCTTTGTGCAGCTTATGCTCGCTGCGCTACTGCTACCCATTCGTCACTTAGGAGCAGGGTGTGTACAGTATAATAAGATATATGCAGAGAAAGAGAGAACCACATTCATGAGACTCATATTACTACAATATGGTGTTGTAGTTATTCCATTTTGTTATTAGTTATTGTTTCTGTGCATAAACTTTATCGTAGATATGAATGTTTGAGAAAACAAACAGTATGTATAGGGTTCAATACTGTATCAGCAAGCATTCTGTAACTATAACAAACTACCTGAGACAATCAGCTTATAAAGAGAAAAGGGTTATTTGGCCTAACAGTTTGGGAGCTTCCAGGACATGATCAGTTGGCTCTGTTGCTCTAGGCCCGTGGCAAGGAGGCAAGTCCTAGCAAAAGCAGGTGCTAGAGAAAAACTGCCACTTCATGGCCAGGAAGCAAAGAGGAAGAGGAAGGGGCCTGGGTCCCACAATCCCCTTTGGGGTCTCCCACTAGGTCCCACCTCTCAAAGGCTCCACCACCTTCCTCCCAGTAGTACCACCCTGGGGACCAAGCCTTTGACACCTAGACCTTTGGAGACTCTCAAGATCCAAGCTACAGCAGGCACTGTCGTCTGTCTCGGGCATCCACGGGGTGTCTAGGGACAGATCCTGCTGTGCTATCTTGGGAACATGGTAGAGATACTACTGCTCCTGTTTAACAGGGACCCGAGGATGGTGAGGTGCACATCTGCTGAGACGCACCCCAGCTCTCTCTGACAGGAGGCTTATGTCACTGCCCCTGTGCTGGCTGGCCTACCGTGTCTATGTGACCCCCGGCACCCACAGGGCCCTGTGGAGCTTCTGCTGTCTATACCCTAGGAAAGGCTGGTTCCTGGCCAGCCTTACTGTTTCCTGTCAGGGCTGGGACTCAGCCAAGAAGCAACACTGAACGCAAGAAGCAGCCCCAGCTCTGCCTTCAGTGGGCCTGCCTGGACCTCCAGGGTCGGCCCATCCTGGACCAGAGGGGAGCACACAGGGCGGGGGGAGGGGGGAGAGGCTGCTCTGGCCAAGGCGCCTCTCTTGTCTGGTCTGAGATCAGCTGCTGGTGACCAGGAACACGGTCTCATCTTGAAGGAGACTGTAGGAACCCCCAATCCACAGAAAAATCAAAGAACAAGGAGAGTTCCCAGGGCCCCCTTGCAGGATGTATCAGTCCAGCTTTTGTTACTGTAGCGAAATACCTGAGGCATCTGGGCCCCCTCTCAGCACCCCATGCTGGCAGCTGAGAGCTGAGCTCCCAGGATAGGAACCTTTGGGGGTCAAAGCACATCTACACCAGAGCGCAAGGGACAGATGCTCCGTCTGTTTCCTCAGGGTGGGGTGGGGCCTGGGCTGGGTGTCGTGCATCCCCCAGCCCACACAGTGAGCTGCAAGAGTGTGATAACACCCTAGGGAGGGGAAGACCTTGAATGCAGACCCTGCCTCCCTCCCAGCCCCAGGCTGCTCTGGGCAGGACTCTCCACCTCTTCCTCCCCTGTAGACCCTGCCCACCGAGGCAGGTCTCTGCACCTGGGCCTCCCGCTGCGTGCTAGCCCCCCACCCCGCCTGGTCCTCCCACCTCTTAGCCAAATCCAGTAAGCAAAGGGAAGCTGCAGGGATTCGAGGTGTGGATGTAGGAGACCTGAGGCGTGCTTTATGTGGGTGGAGACCTTGATTACGATAATCCTGCCATGCCAACCCCAGTACTAATTGAAGAAGAGAAACCTGCAAGGCTCCAGGGAGGTTAGACGCCTCGACATAGGATTCCAGAGTGTGGAGACGGCCGCAGAAAATGCAGGGAAGTCTGGCTATTTCTACAAAAATGTTTCTCTTCTGGCTGTTGTCAAAGTCGATTGTGTTGGAAGAATTGCACCGGCAAACCTCAAGGAAACCCGATCGTTCTTTGCTCTGACAATAGCACACACTTGTAATTAGAATCAAAATCTCGTTGAAGATCACACACGCTCGCTTTCATAGGCGCAGGTTTCCTGCTCGGGCACAAAGCTCCATGAACCCTTGTGTGCACATGCGCGCACACACTAGTGTAAAATTTGGTCCCTGGTTTAAGTGGCCTTATTTTATCTGGATTTCCTCCTGGTGTTGAATGTCCTTTGGAAGCCATCACCTTTCATATGACAGAATAAGCTTCTGGAGGTTTTCAGAACATTCTTCCTTAGAGGTCTGACAGGCAGGGCTGCTCCGACCGCCTCTGGCCTCCTCTGGTCACGAGGCACAGCTCACCTGGCAGCATGCTGAGAGGGGCAGGCATACAACAAGCCAGCATGGGCGCTCCCGCCACGGGGACCTGGCTGGCCTGGCGAAGCCCACAGGACACTGGACAAGGGCCAGTGTCAGCAGGCGCCTGTCCCGGCCTCGCTCGCCAGCGTCCCCTGTGCATCCAGAGTGGCTGACCTGGAAGAGAAATCATAGGGTCACGCCAGCTTCACACACATGCTCAGAATGTGAGGCACCGCGGATATGAGACAGGCATTTAGAGAAATCGGGACTGGAGCCTTCCAGAAAGACAGACTTTGCCTCCGACTAAGAGTTGAGTGTCTGTATGTGCGGTTCCGTTCTGGGTCCGGGGGACTCAGGAGCCTTGGCTCTGGCGGGGCCTCAGCGTCGTAGCAGGTGTGTAGGCTAGTAGGGAATTTCAGGTAGGGGGAGTACGATGAAGAAAGGTCCACATGGCGGGCAGGCTGGCAGAGAAGTGGGGCAGCGTATGCTGCGACCGGGAATGGTATCTGTTTTAATTAGCTTTTTTGTTGCTGTGACTGAAATACCCAACAAGAATGACTAAGAGGAGGCTCACGGTTTCGAAGGTTCGGTCCAGAGTTGATGGCTCCGAGACAGAAACATCGGGTGGCAGGTGCAGCAGAGGAAAGTTGCTCACCTCATGGAAGCCAAGAAGCAGAAAGAGAGGAGAGGAGGGAAGGGACCAGGGCCCCAAGGCCATGCCCCCAGTTACCTGCCTCCTCCAGCCACACCCTTCCTGTGCACACTTACCACTCAGTAGATGCATTCCAAGTATGTACATGTGTGTGTGTGTGTGTGTGTGTGTGTGTGTGTGTATGTATGGTACTAGGCATTCTACCTCCAAGCTACACCCCCAGTCCTTTTTAGTTTTTATTTGAAACAGGGTCTTGCTGAGTTGCTGAGGGTCTCCCGAAATTGCTGAAGCTGGCTTTGAACCTGTAATCCTCTTGTTTTAGCCTCCCAAGTACTGGGATTACAGGCATAGGCCACCACGCCCAGCTCCATTCAAATGATTAATCCATCAGCAGATTTGCCCACTGATGAGGTTGGAGCCCTGATTCAGTTATTTTGCCTCTGAGGATTTCTGTACTGCCGACACATGAGTTTCCCTGGGGGCCATTCTATATCCAACCCACAAGAGCCTCTTTAAGAAGATGAGCCCAGCGCTAAGACAGGCAGGCCTGGCCTTCCCCGGCACACACCCCACACCGCCGTGGTGTAAGTCTGGTTGATCTCATAAAAGCAAAATTTCTTCAGGGACTTTGAGTCTCTGCCCAAAGTTAAACAGATCTGGGGGCTTTTAGATAACAGTGGAAACTGTTGCTGTTAAAAAGAAAAAACAGGAGCTGGGGAAGGGTCTCCGCAGCCGCTGAAAGGCAGGATTTAGCCGAGGGCCCCGCAACTATGTAAAGACCGTTCCAGGCAGCTTTTCTCCACTGTGAGAAATACCTGAAATAAACCAACTTGAAGTGAGGAAAGGTTCATCGTGGCTCAGGATTTCAGAGGTCTCTGTCCATGGTCCCTTGTCCTGTTGCTTTGGGCCTGTGGCGGCTCAGCACATCATGGTGGAGTGTGTGACAGAGGAGACGGCTCACCTCAGGGCAGCCAGGAAGCAAAGTGGGAGAGAGGAGGGGCTGGGGTCCCAGTGTCCCCTCAAGGTCGTGCCCCAGTGACCTCGCTTCCTCCCATGAGGCCCCTCCTGAAGGCCGCATCCCCGCTCGCACTAGCACCACAGGCCGGGACCAAGCCTTCAACACCTGGCCTTGTGGAAACATTCAACATCCAAGCCATAGCAAAGATCCCACACCGTTCCGACTTCACATGTGAGCTGTAGACTCGCTTCTGCCAGAGCGGGGTGGAAAATGATGTCTACATACTAACAGTGAGCACCTTGTTCTGGGGGGCTGGCGCCCGTGCCGCTGCCCCAGCTCTGCAGAGGACCCTGGTTTGCGAATCGCAGTTTCGTGTCCCTTACGCAGAAGAGAGGGCCAGGACAGGGAGGAGTGACTATTCTCCTGCCATTGGAGGATTCTGTAAAGCATGCTGGGAATTCTGAGAGCAGTGGATATGAGTGCGTAGGGCCCTGGCTCCTGACCATCGGCCGTGGGGTGGATAACGGACGCCCTGCGCTCGTGCATGATGATTCTCAGCAGCGCGGTTCTGGTCTATGCAGTTGTGTTTAGATGAACCCTAACCACTCGGGCTCCAGCTCACTCGCCTCCCCAGATTCACTGGGAAGGAAAAGGGCCGAAGGGAAGGGAACCCGAAAGAGCCCACCGCCCTTCGCCGTGCACTCTGCTGCCGGAGCCTCCAAGCTGGTGTCTGCGCGTCTGCAGACACACCCCGCTCCTCCCGGGGACGTTCGACTTGCTCAGTCACATCTCACAAATGGCACGTAAAATCATGCCAAATGCGACTCTTGTGTCTCAAAAGCGAGTAAATACAACAGGAAGATGCTATTGATAGAAAGCGGCAGGAAAAATAGAAGCCCTGGAATGAGAGGAACGGAAGGGCAGAGGACCTTGTTCATCCTGCTCCACGAGCGTCCCCAGAGCGTCGCGCCGGTGGGGTGTTGCGGTGTCAACTCGGAGACTCCGTGTTTCTAGTTGGCAGAGGAAGGCGGATGCTGCCGGCTCCTTCTCTGAGGCAAGGCGCCTGAGGTGAACGATGTGTAAGAGGAAAGGCTGGCTTTGGCTCCTGCTCTCACGGGCCTCGGCCCCGGGGCTTGGGCCTGTGGCGGTGCAGCGCAGCATGGTGGGAGCGCAGACTGAGGAAGCTACTCACGTCAAGGCAGCCTGGAAGTGGAGAGACAGGGAGGAAGGGGCTGACCCGAGTGATGCAGCTTCCACCAGGCCCTCCTCCTCCAGTCCCGCCACCTCCCAACAGCGACATGGCTGGTGACCCCGGGCCTCTGGGGGACAGTCCAGGTCCAAACTACAGCACAGGCCTTTTGTCCATGTCTTAATTCAAGTGATGTGCACCACCTGTTACAGGACATAAAATCTGAAGGCACCACGCACCAGCGCCCCGCACACCCTCCATCACACACGATCTCCACGCCTGACTCCACAACGCGCGTAAACCTCAGCTCGTAAATGCCAACCCTGTCAGCCACGTCCTTTGCAACATCAGCACTCTGCCTGTCTGAGGAAGAAGTTCCAGAAGGCGGGATTCATCCCGGGCTGAGGAAGACCCCTGTCCTGTAAATCGGAACAAACTGCACTCAGGATCTGAGTGACAGTCGGGGTGGGCACCATTCCAGCAGAGCCCCACGGGAGAGCTCTCTAACTGGTGGAGAAAGATTGAAAATGGAAGCAGGGTGGCTCACCAGCTCAGTCATAGCAACACACACACACCCACACACACAACACCTCCACACAACACACACCCACACACACACAATACCTCCATACAACACACACACAACATACACCTACACACACACACCTCCACACAACACACACACAACATACACCTACACACACACACCTCCACACAACACACACCTCCACACACAACACCTCCACATAACATACGCACAACACCTCCACATAACACACATACAACACCTCCCCACAACACACACAACACATACCTACACACACACACCTACACACAACACACACATACTTACACACAACACACACACAGCACACACACACACACATCAGTGGAAACGAGGTGGCCTCTAGCTAGCAAACATACTGAAATAAGTGGGCCCTTTTAAGGAGTCTGCCCACCGCTCCACCTGTATAAATAGCACGTTTGTGTACCTCATCTATTTCTGCACGTCGCTTATGCTTTATATATGGAACATGTGCTTTCTATAGAGCGCATTAAAGCTCCCGAAATGACTATTCCAGTAGTGTCCCCTGCGCCATCTGGGGAGCACGAGCCGCGGGCCGTGGCTGGAGCAGGACTGAGGGCTCTGACTGTGAACCGAGGGGCCCTGAGCTTCTTGACCATCGCCATCCTCCCGTCCCCTGGCCCTGGGCCACGTCGCGCCACGTCATCCAGCCACTTTCCTAAAGGGCAGTGCTGTGGGCCGAGGCCAGGTGGCTCCCTTCAGCTTTGTCTCTCTCCAGCTGGTTAACCGTCAGCAGCTTGCTTTCCCTCTCTGGACCTCCGCTCCTGCTCCTGAAAGTGGCGGCGGTGACGATGTGTCTGCCTCGCAAGGTGTTCATGGTACTTAAGTGAATGGTTTGGGCCATGTTTCGGCCGTGGTTTGGTCTCTGGTGTTACCCATCCATGGAGCACTAGGCTGCAGCTCCTGGGGTTAAAGGCGAATCCACTTGTGGGGTCTCATGCAGGGACCGTTACGCATTGGAGCAATTAAAGCTGGCGCCATGGGTATGACCTTGGGGCCGTCACCTCTGCCAGCCCAGGGCTTCTTGCAGCTGCCACCTGTGACTGTCTACCTGGGGGCCAGCTTCCAGGAGCAGGAGTCGGCTCAGCCTACACCAGGGCCAGCTACAAGGGCCAGAGTGAATGTCACCGCAGGTAGCCCTGTAGTGGGTGGGGAGTTGGTGGACAAAGGCCCTAGCTGGACCCCTAGGTGGCAAGACTCTGATGGCCCCACAGGACTGAGCCCCAGCTGTCTGCAGTGGAAACAGGCTTGACACCACACGCTTCCCTGCCTTCCCTCTCTTCCCCACCATCGCCCCCGTCCCTCGCGCGCCCAGGGCTTTCTGGAAATCCCCTACTCCCATGTAAATGATCGTTGCCCCCTGGATCTCCAGGTCCCACATCAGCAGATTCAACCAACCATGGCTCAAAAATATTCAGAAAACAAACAAAACAAAAAACCCCGAGTCTGTTCTAAACATGTATAGAATTTTTTCCTTGTCACTATTCCCTAAGCCACGTAGAATAACAACTACTTACAGAGCATTACATTGTGTTAGGTGTGACAAGCCATCTGGAGACGAATCAAGGTATACAGGAGGGCGTGTTACATGCAAACCCTGTGCCATTTTACAAGGGGCTTGAGCGTCCACAGATTGTGGTGTTCCCAGGAGTCAGGGACACCGAGGGACAACTGTCCTCTCGGGGCAGCTCCTGGGAAGTCGCGCCTCGCTGAAACCAAAGGCCCGTTCTGCGCCAACTGCTTCTCTCCTGGGCACCGAGGGGTCGCCGTGTCACCTGGGAGGCAGTGCCGCTGGGAGATGGCTGTGCTTGTGCCCGGCCGTCGCTGCTGTGACTCAGAGCGTCACAGCGTCTCCAGGATGACTCACCAGGCAGAGTGGGAGCAAGTCTCAGGGAGGCAGGATTTCAGAATCCTCTGTAGGGGAGCTTCAGACCCGGCGGCTATTTTAGTGACTTGTAAGAAGAAGCACCATTCCATGTTCATCCTGTCCAAATCTTTCTCAGGGACATGTGACCTCACTCTTCCCCACCGCAGTGCCTGCCCAATTGGCCTGTGGTTACGGTGTGGACGCCTGCGGGGCCGTCCTCTCTTTAGAAGGTGATGATATGCACAGGTCACTAAGTAAGAAGAGTGCCTCATTATAACCAACCGTGTCGTCAGATGATACCTCGAAGCTTCTAGAAAGCACGTCCAAGGGATTTTCGTCCTTGCATTCATGCTTACCTACTTTAAACTCTACGAGGTGAGATCTTTAGTGGTAATGAACTTTGACAAAATGATGCTCGCTGATCATTCAACATGTTGTAGCACGAAGCCTATTGTGATTGTTTTCCAAGACTCGAGGGCGTCTCAGAGGCTGGCTCTGTGGGCCTCAGCTTTGGCTAATGAGCACACCAGGCCCTCGGCCTTCGCTCGCCGCTGCCCTTTCCCGAGGGCCATGGAGGAAGGCTGGCTTCCCTTGCCCGAAGGCTTGCTGTCACCTGGAAACAGCTGGGGAATGGGCTGCTTATGCCTGGCACCAGTCACCCGGGGCATGGTAAAGATACCTGACAATGTGACCCCATTTGTCAACCAGCTGCTAAGTGCACAGGTGAGAAGATGCAAGATGGAGGAGCAAGGTTAGGAAAGAAACGACAGGGAGCCAGGGCAGGTCAGTGCCCCAGATACAAACTGTGATGTCCAGAGCTGGCTGTGAGCTCTGCAGCAGCAGCGCTGAGAGCCACGCAGTCGGCAGCATGACTCACCGTGTCCACGCGGTAAAAATAGACCAGGGACGCAGGAAGCCCGTCTCGTCCCGCTCCCGATGAGCGGGAGCAGCGTCCCCAGCCCGCTCAGCAGCTCCTGGCTTTCTGCGGTTCTTAGCTACATCGCTCCCTTGTGGGAGTCACAGTCTGGCTGGGTGTGGTGGCGCACGCCTGTCATCCCAGTGCTTGGGAAGCTGAGACAGGAGGATCGCAGGTTTGAGCTCAGCCTCAGCAACTTAGTGAGACCCTGTTTCAAAAGGGCTGGGGAGGGGTGTAGCGCAGAGGTAGGATGCCCCTGGGTTCAATCCCCAGTACCAAAGAAAAAATTAAAAGGGCTGGGGGTGTAGCTCAGTGGTAGAGCACCCCTGGGTTCAATCTCAGCAACACACACACACACACACACACACACACACACACACACACAGGACCTGCCTGCCTTCCATCCTCAGGCAGAGCCTGAGCTTCACAGGCTCTGAGGCTCCTTCTGGCTGGTCCTCGGGTCCCCAGCACTGAGAACAGCACCCGCTTGCAGGAGGGGTGCTGGAGCACATTCGCTGAGTGATTAGACGGCTGGGTTTATGAGGCTCTTTCCTCTTTTTCCTGATCACGGACTCCAGGGAGAACTGCACACTCTGCTACGTCCCTCTGTACAGGTCGAGGTGGCTTCTCTCGGGGAAGCAGACCATGGCACATCTGGCCC
The DNA here is from genome assembly GCA_004027185.1 of Glis glis. NCBI lineage: Eukaryota > Metazoa > Chordata > Mammalia > Rodentia > Gliridae > Glis > Glis glis. Next base: position 98,966 of record PVJS01000107.1, on the reverse strand, counting down.
AGGGGGCAAATGCAGATGCACATTAAGAAAGGGACCATGTAAGTTACCACGATGTCTAAGCAAGCCCATTGAAACACAATGGGGGATGGTGGGGATTGAGACAAAGTACAGGAACCCCACAGAGCCAGGCCATCGCCCCCTAGCCGCCTGGGAGCTGCCCACCGTCCCAACTTCAGCCCTGGGTCTCATCTGTGTATGAGGCTACTCGGAGGGCAGAGCCCCCGGGCCGCCTAGTCCCTGTTGAGAATCATGGAAGCGCCTGGTACCCAGTTCTCTTCAGCTGGAACGAGATCCTAATTTTTAAACCTGGAGGTCATGAAGAGACAGTTCTTTGTTGAAGTAAGTCGTAGTAGTCCCTTAACAGTTAGAGATGCCAGCAAGGCTGGCATGCAGAACTGGGGGCACCGGGCTGGCTGAGAAGGGCTCGTAAGCCATGCTGCCGCCTTTGCTCTGTGGCCCAGGAGCACTGTCATCGCGGAAACGTACACAGGGTGACACAAGATCAGTTCTATTTCTGAGAGACCCCTGGGGCTGCTGATCTGGCCAAGCATAGAAGGTGCTAGAAGGCCATTGGAGTGGCCTGGGGAGACGTGAGCAGGAGGAGAATCTGATGGTATGATGGGCAGTGGTCAGTGGGCTTCCAGGGCTGGCGTGTGGGCAGTGGACAGGTGGTGGGGCCGCTCACCAGGTGAAGAACCGGCACACGGACTGGTGGGTGTTGACTTCGATAGTCTCTTGCTCACGGGCACATGGGCGGTAGTTGACACAGTGGGCTACAGGGAGACGATGGCTTAGAAAAGGATTTAAAGCCCACACTTAAAGGCAGGACGATGGGCCAGGCAAAGAGTGGGTGGGAAGTCCTTGGAGGGGCAGCAGAACCAGGAGCAGGGGCAGTGAGTGGACTGAGGAGGAGGAGGAAAGAGGTCCCAGAGAGGGGAGCCGCCCCGGGCCCCATGTTTCTGAGAAGTCATTCATGGGGAGGCGTGGAGAGTCCTCTTGGCTCCTAGATGGTCAGGATCCCTCCGTGGGCTGAGAGAAGGGGACCGGACTGGCTCCTCTGTATGCATACCCCGGATCTGCCCACTAATGCAACCTGGCAGCGCTGTTCCAGTGGATTCCAGGAATCCACATGGATTTCTTACATCTCAGGCTTGTTTTTTAACGGCGCTACAACAGTTTAGTTCAATTTAGATGTAATACGATTGCAGGTGACTCCACCCATGTGTGCTGCTTCAGAAGGGACCCCCCACCTGGTTGGGGGGGTTCTGTCAATAGATACTTCCCAGCACACCCCTTCGGAGACCGAACTTGGACGTCAGGGATTGGTGTGTCTGCAGCTTATTTTAGGAGATCAGAAATCTAGATACCAGAGGGGAAGCTAGACTTTACCCATGTAGCACTTGAAGGGAAACGTGGAGAAATTGTCTAGACAGTAACATGTCAATACGAGTTTCAGTGTTTCTCGCTTCCCCGAATGCTGTCTTCCAGGGGAACGGGAGGCAGACTTCAGAACAACCTTGCTAAGGCCAAGTGGTTTCTCTCAGCTCATCAGAAAATGGGTTCCAGGATGACAGAAATGAAAGAGGGGCGAGGCCAGGGTCTCAGGTGCTGGCCCAAGAGTATGACTGGCATCCCCAAGCCTTGGTCTGTTTATCCAGGTGCTTCCACTGGTATCGCCATAAAGTACCACCGGGAGGAATTTCTATCTGGGTTACTGCAGCTGTACCTGGAGGCCGCTGTTGCCCGGGCTGGGGTCTCAATCCAGGTACCTGTATCCGTAGCAAGTTGTAAAATGTTATAGTTAAATATAAAATGTTCCCTAAAGAGCTCATTTATTAATATTCGGGGTTGATATAGTTGTGTTATGAGGGTTGTAATCCCAGCAGTGGATACATCCATTGTAATGGATTTACCTGGGTGGTAGCCTGGGCCTGTAGGGTGTGGCTGGAGGTGGGTCCCTGGGGGCTGCAGCCTTGGGGATTATATATGGCTCCTCCTCCCTCTGCCCTCTCTCTTGCTTCTGGCCTCCATGATGTGAGGAGCACAGCCCATGTGCTCTCCCTCTCTCTGCTTCCCGCGGCCATGCCCTGGGATTCTCGGTCCCCAGCCTCATATAGACTGAACCAGAAACCACAAGAAAATAAATCTTCCTTCCTCTAAGTTACGTGGTCCATCTTTTAGATTATAGCTGCAAGATGCTGACCAGAACTTAAGACAACGGGCATGTATATAAGATAAAAATGAACCTTTATCTAAAACACACTTAAGTGTCCACATGCACACCCAGGAAGACAGCAGGCAAGTGGGACCGCCTGTCTGGTTGTCAGGAAACCAAGCCCCGAGTAGCAAAAAGAAGTCGCCAGGAAAGGAGGAGCCGGGCACCAACCCTCGGGCACCAGGCCAAGGCTGGCTGTGTTCTGGTGTATTGGCACTTCGACCTTGAAAACCAAAGAAGTAAGATCTCAAACTAGAAACTTCCTAAAATTCTACTCTCTTCTAGTCATATTAAAACCTGCAAGAAAAAGTCCTTCCCCGGGAGCCCCGGACTGGCCTCCTGCTGGCCAGGAACCGCGTGGGCTCAGTCTAGAGACTGTCCATGCCTGAAATTAAAGTGCCTACTGGTTTTGCTGCGACTTGCTTAAACTCTGCAGAGCTGAGACTCCCAGGGCAGTGGCTCTTCCGGACCTGCCCAGCCAAGTTAATGTGATCGAAGTCTGCCACACTAGGGATGGGAGGGGTCTGGGGCCTTGTGGAACCTGGTCACGTGGGAGGGGCAGTTTGGGTGAGGGTGAGCCATATATGGAGAGCAGACGAGCCGTGGGCCCGGCAGCCTGCAGCCTGGTTGCTCATCTGGGGGAGGGGATGTAAGAATAACAGAGGGATTTGGCTAGAGGATCCAGATATCTACACCGGGCTACCCCAAAAGCCACACCTACACTGAATCAGGATTGGGTACATGCAGCTGATGGGGAGCTCTGGAGGTGGGCGGCCAATGTGGGACTCGTTGTCAAGAGGGACCACAGGCAACGGGGGCTCTGTCCTGCTGGGTGTCACCAGAGACAAAGTAGAAGCTTTCCCAAGTGACAGCTCCAGAAGGCCAGGGGATTGGGGGTTCACCTGCCACCTCAGACAGCTGTGGCCGTGGTCACTCTTGGGACATGAGTCCCCGCCTGCCAGGCCTGTGGGCTGCAAGGGTACGCAGATGGCTGGCGGCAGGTTGACATCATGGCTGCAGACCGGAGGCCGTCGGCATCTGCAGCCCTTGGGAATGTGCGACCTTTTCTGATTCATCTTTATTCCTATGTGGTTCTTGAGGGAGGAACAAAGGGGACGCGTCGTTCCTGCTGGCTGGCCAGAGTGGGGTGTTCTGGAAGAAGCTGCTCGCTTTGACTGGAGCCTGGTTCCCAGTCCATCTCTCCGTGCCTCCAGGAACCCACCTCACCGCCGCCAACCACTCCAGCGCGGGTTGGGACATGGCCCCGGGTGGCAGGAGAGGACAGGAGGGAGCGGTGGAGGAGGCTCCTCCCGCACCTACTCCCCATGCAGGGGCAGGCAGCAGGAGCCTTCTATTGCTGCCAGGACTTCCCTACTAGAGACAAGAAAGTAGACGGACGGAGGAAGAAGCTGCGGTATACATGTATGTACATGCAACAGAATACCATTCAGCTTTAAAAAAGGAAGAGGTCCTGCCATTTGCCACAGCGTGGATGGCCTGGGGGACCAACGTTACACCGAGTGAAACAAGTCAGATGCATGACAAACATTGGATGATCTCACTTATATGGAATCTAAAAATGAAATAAAAGAATAAAAGTCATGACCAGTCCTCTGGGGTGGGGGCAGGAAATAGGGAGGTGTAGGTCAAAGGATACAAAACAGCAGGCATGTAGGATGAGCAACTGAAAAGATCTATGGTCCAGTATGAGGACTAGCGTTACTAACAGTGTGTGGGGGCTGAGTCCTAGCTCAGTTGCAGAGCACTTGCTTAGCGTGCTTGAGGCCCTGGGTTCCATCCCCAGCACTGCAAAGCAAATTAGCAATAATAAGCCAGGCACAGCGGCACACACCTGTAATCCCAGGATTTGGGAGGCTGAGAGAGGACGATTGCAGGTTCCAGGCCAGCCTCAGCAACTTAGCGAGGCCCTCCGCAACGTAGCGAGACCGTTTCAAAATAAAAAATAAAATAGGGCTGGGGGTGTGGCTCAGAGGTAGAATGCCTCTGGATTCAATCCCCAGTACCAATAATAATGATAATAATAATAGTATATCGCATTCGGGATTTTTGGTAAGTGATTATACTATAGTTGCTCTTGCCACAGGGAAAAGAGTAGATGGGTGACTCTGTGAGATGATATGTTAATTTATTCCAGTATAGTAATCATTTTGTTACCTACATTTATCTTATAATATCTTATACCTTAAATATATAAACACAGCTTGTTTTTAGAAGAGGAGAGTGCGCAGCAGAGGTGTGAGCGAGACACCGGAGGAGTGGGACTTTCCCGTAGAGGCCCTCTTTCATTCCCAACATCCTGACTCAGAAGGGGAGCAGCCAGCAGCGGCCGTCTCTGGCGTCTCTTCCCTCCTGTCTGGGACCTTCTGGGGACCCAGTTGCCTGGGATTCATAGATCCCGCCCCAGAGCTCATCTCCAAGAAGGCTGGCGGGACTTGGGGGCAGGCTGTTCCACAGAGCCAGGTGCCTGCCATGCCCGTGGGAAGCACCACTGTGGCACATACGGTCTCTCAGAAGAGCCAGGGGCCCAGGTGGACCACTGCAGGCCAAAGTACAGAGAAGTGTGTGGACCTCTCCAGGGTGTAGAATACAGTCTTAAAAGAAAAACCAGTGATGAAGGAAAGGGGTATAAAACATGGCTAAGACGGGTGAAAAGGTTAAGAGATTAACACACACACACACACAGACTTAACAATGGGGTAAATGGAAAATTCATATTGAAGGTGCTAATATTTAAATATCAGATCATGTAAGAGCTTTTATGAAGGAAAGGGTAGGTGAAATAAAAGACATTTAAAATAAATGTTAAAAATGAACAAGCAAACAAAAGCCTAGAGCCAACAAAATTAAGACGTCCAAGAAGCCCAGAAGTTAAAGATTGTATTTTAAGGCAAAAAATAGAATCCAAGTGAGCATGCAGAAGTTAAAACTAGATGAGGAATTGGAAATGAAATAAATATAGTTAGTTCTTCAAAATGATAAAAAATGATGAGCTCGCACCACCACCCACTCCCGCCTCCCTGAGCGCACACTGGAATGTGCAGGAGAGGCGCCGGAGAGGGATCGAGGGGGAGAGAGCCAAGAAGCCCGGGATTACATGTGCTGCTGTACACACGCTGACTTACACACACATGCATGTAGAGGTGCGTGTCTGTGTCATGTCAAAGAACTGTCCTTATAAAATAATTTTGGAGTTTCCATCTCTCTCTCTGTTTGTTTGTTTATTTATTTATTTATTTATTTATTTATTTATTTATTTATTTGCAGTACTGGGGATTGAACCCAGAGGATTCTACTTCTGAGCTACACCCCTAGCCCTATTTTTTAGTCTTTATTTTGAAACAGGGTCTCACTAAGTTGCGGAGGGCCTCACTAAGTAGCTGAGGGTGACCGCGAACCTGTGATCCTCCTGTTTCAGCCTCCCAAGTACTGGGACTACAAGCGTGTGCCACCACGCCCGGCTTCTCTGTTTATTCTTTTAGCCCTTGTTTAGAACTAAGGTGTACTTCTTATTTTTATTATTGGATGTCATCCTTAAAACTTTAATATGCATTTCTTAATGTATAAATTCTAGAGTTTATACCATCTTCATTCTTCTCCTTAACAATACAAAAAACTTAGAATACTTTTTCTTTCTGACATTATTGGCCAATATTTCTGTTCCTTCTCACTAGTGAACCACCAGAATTTGTCATTATTACTATGGTTATTGTTGCCCCTGTTTCCTTTCTTCGATGCCTATTAAAGATCGCTCGTTCGCTTACTTTCCATCTTGAGTCCCCTTTGTGCTTTCTGAGATAGACTTCATGTGTCTGGAGAATGTCCTTTGGTAGGCTTTCTAATGAAGGTCCGTTAGTGGTTCATTCAGTCCTTGGACAAATGTTCTCATTTGTGAATGATAGCTTAACTGGGTATAGAATTCTAGGTTGAAAGTGTTTTCTTAGTAAGTTTGATTTTTTTTTTCTTATGGTTTGTTAAGGTTATTGTTTACCAGAATCTGGGTCCTTGGGTCCAGAGATGGTGGAAACAAAACTAGGCCAAGAAAGAATTTAAGCACAGCAAGACTTCATGGTGGGGGCTTCTGCACTTGCACGGAGACAGCATTTCCCAAGAGTGTCAGGCCGGCTCCAGCGAAGGACAAAGGGTACAGCTTTCACGGCCTCTACAGGGAGGCAGGAGCTGGGTCTCTGGATGTCCTTAAGTGTGGAGATGGGTTCCAGTTGCACCTGAGCTCTTCCTCTTCCTGTTTCTTCATGGGTCGTGTGTCTCCACCTCTGGTGTGATTTTTACTATGCTAATAGGTGAAGGTAACTGTGGGTTACTCTGGTGAGTATTCTAAGCATGCATTTGCCCCTCACCCCCTGGAATTTGCCCTTTATCATCTGGGGGAGTCCCCAGCATTCTTTTCAGAACAGGGCAGACTGTTGCTCTGTCTCAGTGGGTTTGGGATTAGTGAGCTTACCTTCTCTGGCTTTTTTATATTTCTGCTGACCACATGGTCTCAGGAGGCTGAGCTGACTTCGCAGCCTCTGGTCTCCGGGTGCGTTATCTTCGTTCCATCACCTTGAAGACTGTTCCTCTTTTTAACTCTCAATTTTCTGATACGTCTATTAACCCCGTATGACTGAGAAGTAACCTGGCTGTTTTATTTTCCCCCCCAAGAGGTTTTAATTCCTTAATCAGAAGGGGCCCTGTTCTGCGGGGGATCCCCGAGTCTCTCACAGGACTGCTGATGGGCTGTGACATGGTTTATTTGGCCCCTGCTGTTGTTGAGAAATCTGCAGAGTTCATCCTGTGGTCAAGATCATCTTTTTGTCTTTGTCCTGTATAGTTACTGTAGGGTGTATAGGAATGGAGTAGCTTCCCTATACCTTGTGCCACGCGTATCTCAGTCTGTACCTTCACGTCCTCAGTTGTTTCTGGTAAATCCTCGAGTCTCTTCAGCCACCACCTACACCCCATGCTCAGTGTTCTCGCATTCTGGAATTCCCAGTCTGTTGTTCCAGAAGTTCTGCTAGTTGACCGAGGGACAGCCTCCCCCTCATCTCCCCGCCCCTTAGAACGTCTTCCATCTTGTGCTGAATCTAGACAGCGCCGACCATCGCCAGTCCACACTCCAGCTCATTAACTCCCGCAGCAGATCTATCCAGTTTGCTTATCAACTCGTAACCACAGTTAAAATTCAGTGTTTATTTGAATTGAGGAAATTCCGATTGGCTTTGTCTCTTTTGGTAATATATTTTTATCCATCTGGATTTGGTTCCTTCTTGTATGCTTCGGGTCTCTTAAAAGAGACTCATTTTATCCATTATCTGAAGTTCTTGGCAGGCGCCTTTCTCTGTGGACTCGGGTTCAGAGAGTAGACTGTTCCTTGGTCAATTTTGAAGTTTTCTCCTTGGTGTACCTTTAACTTGAAATCGATGTCGAAGAATTCCTGGAGTCAGGGTGTGTCTGGCGGGCGCCCTGGGAATCTCTCTCTGGAGACCACATTCTTCTTTTCTGTGGTGCTGGGATTAAACCCAGGGGTGTTCTACCTCTGAACTACAACCCTGAAAACAGGGTCTCGCTAAGTTACCACACTCTGTCCTTAAACCTGCAATCCCCTGCCTCAGCTTCCCAAGAACTGGGATTACAGGCCTGGCACTGGAAACCACTTCCTATGAGCTGACTGGTGTTCAGGTGTCCTCACTGTACAGATACTGAAATCTCAAAGCCCAAGTCCACGTGACGTGGGGTTTCCAGCGTAGAGCTTCCCCAGGGCCAGGCTAAGGCCCCCGCCTGGTGTTTTCCCCTCTCAGCCCCGAGGGAGGGGCACAGTGATTCTAGTTAGCACTTTCATGGAGGTCATCCTTCCAGGTTCCTATATGTGTGGGGGTTTCAGTTCCTAATCTGTCCCTGAGGACACCCAAGTCCCATCTCCTCTGTCCACATGGCCACTAACACCCAAGCCTTCATCACCATGATGGGCTTCTCTCCCCAAGGACGCGGCGGCAGCAACTTGGGCTGAGGACCCTGTGTTTCACGGCCCTCTTTCATTCTAGCCTCTAGAGATTTCCCTTGCTTCCTCATGCCCTCAGCTCTGCCTTTAACGGAGAACTCAGCTGCAGAAGGGTTGTCAAAGCGCTTAGCCTGGTACTTGGTATTTAAAGCCAATTTCTTCCGGGAAATTTAAAGATCTGGTAGCACCAGTTTTTAGCAAGACTGAAATAGTCTAGAAACCAGGGTTGGGGCTCATGCTCCCTGGTCAGCCTCCCATTTCTCACCCTTCTTTTGGCCTCTACTATCCAGCAGCATATAGCGCCAATGTTTTATGACTGAGGCTCACACACCTATGGCTGCGGCAGCCAGTGAAGGGGCCGCGTGGAATCTTGGGAGCGTCCTCAGGAGTCAGGAGGAAGTTCTTGAGGACCCAGGCTGGTGCTAAACAGTTCTCAGGGGAGGTCAGGGGAGGGGCAGCTCTGGGTAGGGTCCTATGGAGGAGCTCCGTGATCTCTGCTCTGGAGGGCAGGGACCCAGCGGCCAGCTCCTCTGGGAGGAAGCAGGATCCCAGGCCAGGGCTGCAGCACACTTCCTGTGCAGGACACGTCTCCTGGGGACTGTCCTGTCCTGTTGGAATACCATACCATCAACATGTCTGACTTTCCATTTTCTCACTTCTTAGGGCTTCACAAACCCGCAGGGAGAGGTTCTTGTTCAAGAGAAACCCTTTCTCTTTTCAAAAGAAAGCTCGGTTCTGGGGAAGCTGCAGGCGGCAGGTGACCGCGGTGGCTGCCTGGTGGCACTGCCCTGGCTCCCTGCAGAGCTCTGAGTCACAGGCTGAGGCGGCCAGAGCCGTGACTCATCTTCACCATCCCTGCTCCAGCACACCTCTCAACCCTCTGACTCTAGAGCACAGTCGCAGAACATGAAGAAATTCACCTAAGAAGAAACGGGGTGCGTTTGCAGGCCCCTCTCCGCCCCAGTCTTCCCAAACCCTTTGCCCTTAGCCAGGGTCCCAGATGCACGCCCAAGTGGGCCGAGGCTGGCCCAGCAGGCCCCTTGGAGTGTGTGCTCTACCCTAAATCATGTCCCTTGACCTTGGTTAAGTCCTTGGACCCCATCCCGGGCTGGCGGAGGAGAGCAGGTGGCAGGAGGACGAGTGTGGGTCAGCTCCTGAGGCTGGACGGGCGTCACACCGAGCCCGCCCTCTGCTTTTCATAGGAGGCCCAGGAAGCAGACTGAAAGTTGATTATATTAAGTAACTGGAAAGTGGACACAGTCCTTGACACTGTGAATTCATTTCTGAACCTTTGTAACAAAGAAATTGTGGGGTTTGTATTGAAAAAATGTGAGAGGATAAGAGTGTTTAGTGTTTACGCCTTGGGTTCATGTTAACAAATCTGAGGTTTAGTAAAAACTCGGGGCAGGAAAAAGCAAATCACAGGGTTTCTAGTTACTCGTGAGACCTTATGTGGCATCCTAAGTTTCTTTTTATTGTTTGTTGGTTGTTGTTTGGTTGGTTGGTTGGTTGGCTGGTTGGTTGGTTGGTTGGTTGGTTGGTTGGTTGGTTGGTTGGTATTGGGAATTGAACCCAGGGCCTGGTGCATGCTAAGCATGCACTCTACTACTGAACAACACCCCCAGCTCCCCGGGTGTCTGTTAAGAGGTCATTGGTTAGGTTAAGGGTGAGCCAGCCCTCTCTTCACCTCTGCATGCATTTCTGTGAACTTAGGAAAGTAAGAAGCTCTGGATTCTGAGCCTGGTGTGGTGGCACAAACCTATAATCCCAGTACTTGGGAGGCTGAAGCAAGAGGATTACAGGTTTGAGGCCAGCCTCAGCAATTTAGTGAGGCCCTCAGCAACTCAACAAGACCCTGTTTCAAATAAAAAAATAAAAAGGGCTCGGAGATAGAATGCTCCCGGGCTCAATCCCCAGTACAAAAAAAAAAAAAAAACCCCACAGGATTTTTGCAGCTTTCTTTTTACCCTTTCCATGAAGTGGATCCTAGCAACAGCCAATCCACGTCCCAGGTCTGCACTCCGCGCCTCTATGTTGATACAGAGAGCAGCGGCCACACAGCTCTTTGATCTTGTAGTAATTTATATTCCTCGTGAAACCCCGGCTCTGGTGCAAACCCTTTGTGCTCAGAGGAGTTCTCTCCCTCTCCTTCTCCCTGTCCCCCACCCACCCACACCCACCTCACCACACCACAGAGACACACACTGTAATTGCTGCAGATGAAACCCGTTCAGTAACCAACCGAGGTGAAGGGGTCTTCTGGGTAAAAGGTTGCAGTCTGGCTCTGTCTCTCTTATTTTTCTTTGATATTGCACTTCTCCAATGCTAAAATGTGCATTATTTTCACATCTTAACATTTCAGAAATTTTAAATAAGGTTGCATCTCACAATCCATGGCTTCTAACTCTTGAAGAAATATGCTACGTTTTTTCCCTGAGCATATTTTTATATTTATATATTTATATTTATATATTTATATATTTATATTTTGTGGGTAAATATAAATGAATATTGACTGTATAAAACAGTAATAATAAAGCATTTTAGGGCTTAAATATATATTTACTATGTATAAATTTGTTTTATATCTTATACATTTCCTATATCAGAAATATTATGATATATGATATATTTAAATTTATGATGCTATGATATATTTAAATTTATCCTATTTATTCATAACTTTATTTTTCAGTGCTGGGATTGAAACACAGGGTGCTGTCATGCTGAGCTGCACCTCCAGCCCCTCACAGGTCATTTAAAATAAGGACAACAAGCCAGTCGTGGTGGCACTTGCTTGTAATCCCAGTACTTGGGAGGCTGAGACAGGAGGATCACAGGTTCGAGGCCAGCCTCAGCTATTTGTGAGGCCCTCTGCAACTTAGAGAGGCCCTGTTTCAAAATAAAGAATATAAAAATCTGGCTGGGGGTGGAGCTCAGAGGTAGAATGCCCCTGGGTTCAATCCCCAGTACCACAAAAATAAATAAAATAAAATAAGGACAACAATAATACTAAATTGGGAGAGTATAATCAGAATTCATGTGTTTTAAGGTTCTTGTATTTTCCAGAAAGTAGCAAAAGAACTGATTTATACAAATCCTAATAAGTTTAAAGTGACCGTATGTTAGGCTTGTATGCTGTCTCGGTCAATGTTCTCAGTGCTGTGAGCTAGAAGACCTGAACGCACGAGGTAGAGGAAGGAAGATTGATTTGCTCACAGTTGCTTGGAGATTCTGAGCTCAGTCCATGTGAGGCCGGGTCTGAAGCTCAAGCATGGCGGTGGGAGGCAGAGAGAGAGCGCACCATGCTCCTCTCTCACATCCTGGAGTCCAGAAGCTCAGAAAGAGAGAGTGCTCCAAGCTCTGGTCTCACATCATGGAGGCTGGAAGCAAGAGCTCAAGCAAGCAAGGGGATTCAAAGACACGGCACAGTCCCTAAGGCCACACCCCAGGGACCCACCTTCTCCAGCCACACCCCACCTGCCCAGGCGACCACCCAGTAAGTCCATTACAATGGATTTATCCACTGATGAGATTACAATCCTCATGACTACATTACATCAACTTATGAGCTCTTCAGGGCACTCTGTATCTAACTATAACATATGCCAATGCCATTACTTCTTTTTTTTTTTGAGAAACGTGTTTTTTTAAATTGTGGTAAATATGCATGACACAACATTTGCCATTTTAATCATTTTTAAGTGTGCAGTTCAGTGATATTAAGCACAAATTGTGTACAACTATCCAACTACTATTTCTCCCCCATCTCTAGAACTTTTCATCTTCCCAAATTAAAGTCTTGTATCCATTTTACAATAATTCCCATCACCCTAACCCTCAGCCAGCCCTGCAAACCACCATTTCCAGTCTCTATGGATGTGACTACTCTAGCCACCTCACAATAGTGCAATCATGAGTGTTTGGCCTTTGGTGGCTGGCTTATTTCACTAAGCATAATGTTTTCAAAGTTCATCTGTGTTGTAGTACGTAGGAGAATTCCCTTCCCTTTTTAAGGCTGAATAATATTCCATTGCGGTCCATGCCACATTTTCCCCATCCATTCATCTGTCCATGGACACCGGTTGTTCCCACCTTTTGACTTCTGTGAATAACACTGCTCTGCATGTTGGTGTCCCCAAATATCTGTTGGAGTCCCTCTTCAGTTATTTTGGGTATATACCCAGCAGTGAAATTGCCAAATCATACGATAATCCTGTTTAGTTTCTGAGGAACTTCCATACTGTTTTCCACAGTGGCTGCCCCGTGTTACATTCGTACCAGGCGCGCACAGGGCTCCAATTTCTCCATGGCAAAAAGTTATTTTGTAAGTGTCTGTTTTTTTCTAGAATAATAAATGCATATCTAAAAATTGAACAATATACACAAATAGTCATGAAAATGCCCAGCCTCTGGGCTCCTAGCATTTCTCTCCATATATATATCCCCAACCTATTCCCAGAGGCTCCTCCTGTTGCCCTGTCTCTTTGGACAGTGACGGGTACACCACACAGCTCTGTTTTGGGGGGTGTTTCTTGATCCTAGGATTTGGATTTGGTCCAATGGACTCCCTGCTTTGAAAGAGCAGCAGTCAGCTCACTTCGGGGTGGAGTTTACTTCGCTCACGTTGGTACCATCTGCTCCTCCTCCTCCCAGCTTCCCAAGGTGGGAGCACCTTCAGGTCCCCCTGGTCACTGTCCTATCAATCATCACACTAGTACCATCTGCTCCCCTTCCTCCCGCCTTCTCAAGCTGGGAGCACCTTCAGGTCCCCGGGTCACTGTCCTGTCGTGTGCTGTGTTCCGCGGTGCAGGGGGAGCTGTGGTTCCCCCGAGGCCTCTCTGCTTCTCGCCCTCCCTCTGCCGGGGTCGCTGTGTCCTCACTTTTACGTTAGCATGAGTCCAGCTTAGTGGCTGTGAGTCGCACTGCCCGGGAGTGGGACCCAGCGCATGGCTTACTGTGAAAGACCGTGAGCAAGTCAGTTCTTCATGCCTCGATTTCCACAGACATAAATGGGGGTAACAGCAATCCCCGCCTACAGGGTGACTGTGACAATTATGCAGGATAATCCTTAGCAAGAAGTTGGCACCGCTTAGAAATGCCCGGTGCTTCCTGGCAAAAACTGCTGCTGTTGATGGTGATGAAGATGACAACTTTTTCAGGACTTTAACGCTTTAAAATCTGCATTTTAATTAGATTTGGTCTCTATGTAGGTTCCAAATGCTAAATGACTACACATTTATCATCACAATGTATAAATATTATGACTCCATACCCAAGCCGCGATAATAAAATAATATTGTGTGTGTTTTAGCTTCCACTATCAAAACCCCTGAACCAGAGGAAGAGAAAGACTCTTTGTTATTGTTACTGGGGATTGAACCAGGGCGTTCTCCCTCTGAGCTACACCCCCGACCCTTTTTATTATTTTATTTGGAAACAGGTTTCACCAGGTAGCTGAGGCTGGCCTCTAACCTGCGATTCTCCTGTCTCAGCCTCCCAAGCACTAGGATTACAAGCGTGTGCCACCGCACCTGTCTGGAAAATACTCTTATGTGTATATCAAACAGACACCGTCTTTCCAAATTACACTAGTGCTTGAAATCATCGGGAGGCCGCTCTGCCTTGCCTGCGGCCCACAGAATGCCTGCTCACTCCTTCTGGCTGCGCGTTTCTTCCGGACTTACTGGTGACCTTCTTTTCCCATGGAGGAAGGACACGAGGCCTCTTGTCCGGCTCAGTGTGCCTCCCAGCACTGTGTGTCTCTCCTCTCATTCTCAGAGCCCGTCTTTGTGAAGCCCCCCACCGACCAGTGCTCTGAATAGGACGGATAGATGGATGGACGGACGGATGGACAGACGGACGGGGTGGGCTTCCTTTGTGTTCACGTCTCTCTGGCATGATGTCAGTGGTGGTGGTGGCCTTGCCTGTACTAACTGTTGTTGTTGCTGTTGTTAGTGGTGGTATAGTGGTGGTGTGGTGGTGGCCTTGCTTGTACTGACTGTTGTTGGTATTGTTACTAGTGGTGGTGGCACAATGGTGGTGTGGTGGTGGGTGGTGGTGGCCTTGCCTGTACTGACTGTTTTGGTTGTTGTTGTTGTTGTTGTTGTTAGTGGTGGTGGTATAGTGGTGGTATGGTGGTGGCATAGTGGTGGTGTGGTGGTGGCCTTGCTTGTACTGACTGTTGGTGTTGTTGTTACTAGTGGTGGTGGCACAGTGGTGGTGTGATAGCGGGTGGTGGTGGTTTTGCCTGTACTGAGTGTTGTTGTTGGTGGTGTTGTTGTTGTTGTTAGTGGTGGTGGTATAGTGGTGGTGGCCTTGCTTGTACTGACTGTTGGTGTTGTTGTTACTAGTGGTGGTGGCACAGTGGTGGTGTGATAGCGGGTGGTGGTGGCTTTGCCTGTACTGACTGTTGTTGTTGTTGTTGTTGTTGTTATTGGTGGTGGTATAGTGGTGGTGGCCTTGCTTGTACTGACTGTTGGTGGTGTTGTTACTAGTGGTGGTGGCACAATGGTGTGTGGTAATAGGCGTGATGGCAGTGGTCAGTGTTGGTATAATAGGAGTGATGGTCAGGAATCAAACTTTTCCTGTAAAAAAAATACATTTTAGGATTTGTGGACAATATGGTCTGTGGTCAACTCTGTCCTTGTTGTGAGGAAGCAGCCATAGATATATGGGGATGAATTATTGGATGTAGTGGATGTGGTCTAATAAAACCTTATTTATGGACACTCACATTTGAGTTTCATAGAATTTTCATGTGCCACAGATTAGCCTTCTTTTCATCACCCACTTAAAAATGTAAAAATTGGTCTCAGTTTATAGGCTGTACAAGCGCAGGCGTTGAGTATGTCTGACCATGGTTTGGCCATAGTTTGACAAATCCTAATGGTGGTGGTCTTGGTGGTGATGGTGGTGGTAGCATTGGTACCCCTGTTGGTGTTTGTGGCAGGGAAGGGGGTGGTAATGGCAGTAGTGGTGGTGTTGGTGGGACTCCTAGTGGTGGTGGTAATGGTGATGGTGGTGATCATGGTAAGCCTGGCGGTGGTGTTTGTGGTAGTTGTGATGGTGGCGGTGGTGGTATTTAGTGGTGGGGATAATGGTAGTGGTGGTGATGGTGGTGGGTGAAGGCATTGGGAATGGAGGACACAGCGGCGCCATCATGGGAGAAGAGAAGTCTCTGGAAGAGTGTCCTGTGGATTTCCTGGAGGGAGAGGGGAACTCAACTCAGGACCAGCAAGGTCTTTGACATATACAATGGTAAAGAATTTCAGCGAGTGTCAGTAGAGGCGCAGAGATTTATTTAAGTATGCCACAAGGAATGCGGGCTTTCTCTGGAGTGAGAGATGTGTTTTGGGGTTCCCAGCCCCTTTTTAAGGGGACTTGGTGTGAGTAGGCGTGGGAGGGCGTATGAGGATGACATAAGTCTGGTCGTTCTCCGGCGCCTTAGGCTGACGTGGTCTCCATTAAGTCTCTTTACCCAATCTAGTTATTGGTAGGCTAATTAACAGTGCACACGGTAATCTTCATTAGTCAGCAAATTTGCAGTTAACGCTAAGATTTACAGATTTCCCTCAAATATGGGAGCCACAGACCTGGGAGAGAGTCCGGCATAGGGAGGGACAGGGCTGGAGAGGTCTGGAACATTAAACTAAGATCACATCCCCTTGTCCTTCCTGTATGTCTCCTTTCCACCTCTTTTTAAATTTCTCCTATCCTACCGCAGTGCTGTTACCAAAGAAGCCCCCTCCTCCACATCTTCCTTAAAAATTAAATGGAGATGGGAATTTGCCCTGATTTGACCAGTACATATAAACATGTATTAAAATATCACACTGCACCCCATAAATATGCACAATTATTATGTGTTAATCAAAGACTTTAAAAGACTTAAGGAGATGGGGGACATGGAGACTTGCAGAGCTACAGGAGTTGGCAGGACTTTGAGAAACCTGAACGTGCGGGTCTGCTTATCTCCAGAATCACGTCATATCGGCTGCAGTCCTCTGACCTGGGACGAATCGGATGTAGACTCAGTCCTGCAACCTGTCCCAGAGGTGCCACTGAGAGTCCCCACTCCCAGGCCAAGGTCTGGGCTGGCTTTGTGAGTGGGAAGCACCGGGCCACCGGAAGTGACACAGCACTTGGCCATCGTAGTTTGCCACGTCCACGTGAGATCATAGGGACCGACCTGGCTCTGAGCGCCCGGCTTACCCTCCCCAGTGGCAAGCCGCAGGCTCTTCTGTGTGCGTGCCAAGTCTGGAGGCAGATTCTAATTGTTTTAACAAGGATCTGCAGGCGGCTCTTTTCTCTCAACACTTGGGCGCTGGCGGAAACACAGGTGCCATTTGCTTAGCAGGGGGAAGTATTGCTATTTACACAGAGGCTTCTAACAGTGTCGGGCTTAGGGGAGACTCAGCACCTGCTGTCCTACTAACTCTGCTTAATTGAGCTGTGTGAGAAGGGATTAAACGTGTTGGGAGCCATCCGTGCGGGCCACACACCCAAGCGCTCCAGCTCAGCTGCTCTGCAATGAGTTCAATTTTCTTCTTCGGTTGCATGCATACTTTTCTCCATCTGGCTTCTACTTGGAGAATTCGCTCCAGAGGGTTTTGTATTAAATGTGACTGTTATACACAACATCTTTGGCATATAAGGTAGAGTTGTGGGCATTGTTTGTAAAGTTCCTTCCACCCCCAAGTAAACAAATCAGTCCAAGCCCAGGTGTGGTGGTGCACGTCTGTAATCCTAGTACTTGAGGGGCTGAGACAGGAGGACCTCAGGTTCAAGGCCGGACTCCGCAACTTAGAAAGACCCACAGCAAATTAGTGAGACCTTGTTTCAAATTTTTAAAAAATGAAAAGGGTTTGGGGTGCAGCTCAGAGGTAGAATGCCCCTGGGTTCAATTCCCAATTCCCCTTCCCCCCAAAACATCAGTCCAACAGTACAGACCTTTTAGTCTTAGAGGGTTATGTGTGTGTTTGGGTGGGGGACAGGTGGAGTGGGAGAGGCAGATTAAAAAAAAAAACCTAGAATTATTGACAGGCTCAAAAAACAAAAAGAAAAACTAATATAAAAGTCTTTCCTAGTTGCATTTAGATCAATCATTGTTATACTTTGGACCTTGTAAATCTAAAAGATGCCACCAGGCTAAATCCCACAGGTCACAGGGGACATTCATTATTTCAGCAAAGAGTTGGTGAGCTGGGTTTTTCTCCTGTGACTTAGAGGCCCAGAAACCTAATTGGTTCTCAATCTGCCAGGAGAGAATCCATGTTTTAAGAGGCAGGTTTAGATTACCCCTTCTTCTGAGACGGCTCTATGGAACCGGAATGCCAATTTATCAATTAGCACTGAGAAATGATTCTCCTGGGGGACTGAGGACACAAAGACTGGGTGACCCCCCCACACACACCCTCTCCCTGGAATCAAGCGCCTTTTGAATTTGCAGTCTTCTTTCTAATTTGGGTTGTAAGATGTGTTCACCGCGCCGGCGTGTGACCCTTCCGTCTGCAGGCGGCTGGCCTTCCGCGTCTGCGAGGTGGTTTCTGAGTATGTGAAGACGAACGTGGCCCCTTCTCCACGTCCCGGCCACAGCAGTCCACTGCAAGGTCGTGAGCCCACAGACGTGCCGTGGACTCTCTCGGTTTCCTCGTCCACACTGCAGGGTGCTAACACCCCATGGACTTGCAGGGCCTACCCAATGCCTAGGGCTTGTTCCCCACAAAGCAAGCCCAGTTTCTCTTCCTAATGAGACAATACTAAAGACCAGGCAACTTATCAAGAAAAGTGGTCAATTTTGGCTCAGGGTCCTGCCCAAGGTCACAGCGGTGGCCTCCTTGGTGACAGGGTCCTAAGGTAGCACAGGATGGCAGACGGCAGGAAACAGGGAGTATGAGTGTCCTCTCTCTCTCTCTCTCTCTGTCTCTCTTATAAAGCCACCAGGATTTATTCACTGGGCTCACTGTGGTGGCCTTATTAACCCTAATTGCCCCCAAAGGCCCCACTTCTAAACACCAGCATCTGATTAAGTCTCCACTCTCTTCATTTCTCACAATGGGGATTAAATTTCAGCATGAGATTCAGAGGGGAGAGACGACATTCAAACACAGCGCCCTGCGATGAGAGCCCCGGAGAGCCCACAAATGCCAGTGGGGAGCAGGGAGGGGAGAAAGCAAGCCGTCCTGCATGATCCGGCCAGGCTATCCCCGGGGAACTGGGCACAGGCCTCCGGCAGCTTAGGCCTCATGCTGGCCCTCCCAGGGACAAATGTCAGTATCCAGCTGTCAACTCCTGACAGTCAGTGGTTGGAGCGGCACCAGGTGCCTGATCCCTGGCCCGGCCTGAGTGGGAGCCAAGACGTAGCCGTCAGCCCCAGAGTGGCGCAGTGCTCGGGGGTGCGGCTCACCTGTTCTGCGTGAATGTATCATCCTGGCTCCGCCTTTCCGTAATCCAGGGCTTCGGCCAGATGCAGGAGGGCTTGGTCCTCACGCTCCGCCCCTCCTGTTCATTCCACGCTTCAGGGAGCACCCGGCCGTGGACTATACCGCTGGTGTGCCTTGCTCAGCCCTTGAGCCTCCGCTCCACCTGCCCCGGCCTCTGTCCTGTCCTGACTGTCCCCCTCACAGAGCCCTGACGCAAGACATGCTGTCTCCCCAGCCTGGAACGCTCCCCCCTTCTTGACCGAGCTAAGTCCACCCGGCCTCAGGCGTCCCTTCATTGTCTCCCCAGGAGGCCCACCCCGAGTCCCTGACCAGGTTAATGCCTGGTCTCATCCCTGCAGCCACACTTCTCCTTGTCAACAGCCCTCGCCACACTGCAATGCCTGTTCAAAGACCGTCTTCATCCTGCACTGTGGGCAGCACCATGGCCAGGGCATGGCCAGGCCCCCCTTGCTCAGCACACTGCTCGTATACAGTTGGCACTCACTCAGTGCTTGTCAAGCAGATGCACAGAGGTGCTGGCCAGGCCCCCGTTGCTCAGCAGATTGCCAGTATACAGTTGGCACTCACTTAGTGCTTGTCAGGCAGATGCACAGAGGCGCTGGATATGTCCTTGCTGTATGCTAGCTGTTCGATGCCTGCCACCTGGTTTTGAGAGAGGGAGTTAGAATTTCCCATTGCGAAGCTTTCACAGGTGACATTGCGTGACGAGTCGAGGCCACCTCTGCTCTGGGGAGCTGGCCTTTGTCTGCCTAAAGCCTTTGTCTCCAACCCCAGGGCAGTTTTCACTTGCATGGGGAGATGACCGTCATTTGGAGGTCAGGTTTAGAAAGCTTCTAATATCCAGATTCAAAAAAGACAGTGCATCTATTATCTTTACCTACTATTATCTTCAAATTAAATAGGGATACAGTGGTGCTGTGGGTGGGATAGGGTTATTCTCCAGAGATTCATGTGCTGGATGCTTGGTCCCAGTGTGGTGCTATTGAAGTGGTAGAACTTTAAGAGGTGGGGCCTGGTAGAAGATAATTAGGTCACGGGGGCTGCACCCTCGTTAATAGATTAGTGCTGACTCCTGGGAGGGAGTCCGCTCTCCTGGGACTGGATTAGTTATCTCAAGAGCAGATAGTTCTAAAGCCAGGACACCCCCTGCTCTTGGTCCTTGCCCGCGGCGGACTCCCTTTCCACTTCTCCATTGTGCTGTGACACAGCCAGGGAGACCCTTACCAGGATGCTGATGTCACGCTGTTTAGACCCTCCAGACACCAGAACTCTGAGCCACATCAACCTCCGTACTTTATAAAGCATCCAGCCTCCCTCAGATATTTTCTCATAGCAACACAAAGCAGACTAAGACAGACAGGAGCCGTCAGCTGTTTCTAAGCAGGGTCACAGTCGTTTGCTGATGTTCTCTGCCCGCATCTGTATTGACGTCTCCTAAGTGAGACCAGAGGGGCAGCCCCAGTGCCTACGGGACATTCTAGCAGATTCCTTGATGAACATACACCCTTCATCACTGAAAGTAGAACAATGTGCTTCTCCCTAAGCAACAGAATTTCTGCCTAATTAGCTTCTTCCTAATTGAAAGTTTTATTTATAAATTAAGAAGTCACTAGCATTTAATAACTTAGTCTGAAACAGGTGAGCTTCATATCACGTGCCTCTCTAGGTTACTGAGAAACAGGTCATTTTTCTTCATTGATGGAGAATCATGGTCCTTTCCGTCGGCCTAGTTCTTGGCACACATATTTTGGGATCTGATGACACCTGTGCTGGTGAGAGATCACTTAGTTACTTACCAAGCGCTCATGGAGCAGATGAATGGAGCAGCGCTCGTTGTTAGGACTGCAGAGATGTGGAGAGGACATCTGAGAGCTGGCTGTCACCTCCCTCCCCGGGGAAGCCACCGCTGAGTAGGGACTGTTCTCGTCAGCTGACGCTGGCGATTGTGGAGTCCACCATATGTCTGCTGCCTGCCCACTGCATACCAGGTGCACAATAGGGGAAAGGTAACCCTGACTCTTGAGTCTCAGGGAGCTCTGGTCAGGGACAGGAGGCGGAGGTCGACCTTGGCCGCTGTCACATCGGCAGAGAGACACAGCCAGGCATCGCAAGGAACAGAAAGACGCGGTGAGAGCACACCAGCTGTGGAAGGTTGCGCCTGGTCGGACGGGAGCACGTGACTTGATGCAGGAGCGGGATTTGAAGGAAGGCAATCCCACGCCTCCAGCAGGAGATTTACAACCAATCTGGGGAGAAGCAGCTCGGTCGAGAAACCGGGCTGAACTTTGGGATTATTCTGGACTCACTGGTGCCTCCAACGGATCACACGCAATACAAGGGACCCCATTTGGGCTGCAAGCCAGCAGCTCTTCTGTGGAAAGAGAAAGATGGGAGAAGTGGAGTGCTTGACCCAGAAAATGTCCCAGCAAGCACTGGTGCTAGCTTGGAAGACTGTGGGCACAGAGGTCTCCTGAACACACTCTGCTAGGGGTGTTGCAGGCACCCCAAACATCTTGGCTCAAATAGTTTAATTAATGATTTTGGTTCTCAGGTTGCGAATGTGCCTCCAAAGATAGACACTTCGACGCTACAGCAACAGAGACCGTGGTGACTTTTGACCTTTCCAAAATTGAGCACAGTGACATAGTAACTGTGCTCATTATCTCTTAGAGCATACACTGGAGTTTGAACTCATCATTTGAAAACGCTTTCGCAGATTTTTCAATACTCTCAAAGGTGTCCTCTCTACCTCTCTTCTTTGGATCAGTCTGCAATTTTAGATTACTGTATCCACCACCAAATAAACAATTATAATTAAGAAAAGTCATAAGTCTTATGGAAAGCCAGAACACCAGAAGTGCCCTAGATGAACAGTCGGCATGCACAATAGTTTTTAACTTGCAAACAGAGAAAGCCTGAGGAAATTCATTCTTTATTTTTCCCCAAATCCTAAGCTCTTGCTTCTTCGTCCTCCTGCTCTTCCTCCTCCTCCTTCTTCTTCTCTTCTTTCTTTTCCTTCTCCTCCTCCCCTTCTCTCTGTCTCTTTCTTTTTTACCCTTTGCAAACCTAGATAGATAGGAAGACAATTCAGGGAGAAGAAAATCTGAAGAACTTCTTCATGCCACCCCAAATGCGTAGATGTTTTAAGAATCGAGTCGCTCAGGGCAGGGAAGTTTCTGGTGGGATTCCCAGGGCCATGCTGGAAACACGATAAGCATGTGCACGTGTTGACGGCATTTTAATTGAATGCACATGCAGCTATTTTCTGAGGGGGGGTTGTCTGTTTGCCGTACTAATGGCGTGTGTCTTCCTGACATTTATTCTCTAACTCTGTGGCGGGGGGTGGTATTCTGAACCCTTTCTTCCTTGGGTGAATGTCTTCCTGCTGGAATGAATGGCTGTGCACGTGGGAAGAGTCAATGTGCATTAGAGCTTTGCAGTCTTCTTCCCTGTGGACAAGGGGGCGCTGGGGTGACGCGTCGGCCGTGGGCTTGGGATGTCTGCTAGCAGTCAGTGCTGCAGGCCGCGCTGGATCGAGCGCTGCGGTTTCCTTCATTTGGAAGCAGCCTGTACAGACAAGCAGGTGGTCAGTTCCGGGCTTGCTGGACTGACTGCCTTGAGAGAGCCTGTGCAAAATTGACAGAGCCGGCCGGCCTGGGTGTTTGTCTGCGTCCCTTGGCCGCTGTGCCTGCTGGTGGACCAGTACAATCTGAAACGGTGTGGGGCTGGCGCATGAGTTCTTCAGAGGTGATTTTCTCCTCGTCTCTGTTTCCTCCTCCAGGAGAAATGGATCCCGTGTGGCAAGTGTGACCGGTGAGCCAAGCCCGCCAGCCTGACGCCCAGAGGGGAGGGAGGGGACCATGGATGGCCTTGTGGAGCAGAAGAGTGTGCGGGTGCACAGCAAGATCAGTGACGCCGGCAAGCGCAACGGCTTGATCAACACCAGAAACTTCATGGCCGAGAGCAGAGATGGCCTGGTGTCTGTCTACCCCGCGCCCCAGTACCAGAGCCACCGGGTGGTGGCCAGCACCGCGCCCGGCAGCCTGGACGGCAGCAGGAACGAGCCGGCGCAGCAGCTGCTGGACCCCAACGCGCTGCAGCAGTCGGTGGACTCCCACTATCGCCCCAACATCATCCTCTACTCGGAGGGAGTGCTGCGCTCCTGGGGGGATGGCCTGACCCCCGACTGCTGCGAGACCACCTTCATCGAGGACCGGTCGCCCACCAAAGACAGCCTGGAGTACCCCGACGGGAAGTTCATCGATCTCTCGGCCGACGACATCAAAATCCACACCCTGTCCTACGACGTGGAGGAGGAGGAGGAACTACAGGAGCTGGAGGTCAGAGGACAGGCTTGTCGGGGGCCTCTGGAGCGTGGCGGTAGGGCTTGGGGGACCCACGAGTGCCGGGCAGAAGTTGAGGGACTGAAGCTAGAAGGCGAGCGTGCAGAGAAGCCGAGGCCCTCGTGGGGCTCTTTTGCTCTGAAATATTCCTGGAGAAAGAGTTAGGGGGCTTCAGCAGCAACGCCCGTCAGAGATGACACGAGGGAGTGGCCCTGGGGATGGACGACAGACACCAGCACTGGTGGGTCAGTTGGGGACCCTGCTGCTGAACACCCCATGAGAGAGAGAAGTCGTTGGCAAAAGTGAGCAAGATGAGAGAGGGACACAGGGCCCGGAGCCACAGGAGGCTAGAGAGCACGTGCGGGGACAGGTGGAGAAGTGTCCTGCTGGCACACGTGGTTCCTGAGAGGGGAGATTTGTGATTCACACTTCATAATTAAGGATGATGCTAGCTATAATTCTTTTTGTAGATGCTCTTTTTTTTTTCTTTTTATGTTGCTGGGGATTGAACCCAGGGGCATTCTGCCTCCAAGCTGTACCCCTAGGCCTTTATTTCTTATTTTGAAATAGGGTTTCACTAAGTTGCTGAGGGCCTTGCTAAGTTGCTGAGCCTGGCCTCAAACCCACACTCCTCCTGTCTCAGCCTCCCAAGTGCTGGGATTGCAGGCATGCACCACCACGCCTGGCTTCTTAAGGGTTCTTATGTCTATGTCCATGAGCAAGGAACTGCTTCCTCTTCTATTTTCTGGAAAATCTTGTGTAGTCTTGGTATGATTTCTTTTAAAATATGTGTTACAAGTCACTAGTGAAGTCACCTGAACCCCCAACACACTACAGCAGTCACTGGGCTCTTCTTTGTAGGAAAATTTTCAATTACTGATCTGATTCTATTTCTTTATTGATTTAAAATCTATTATTTTAAGGAAAATTTTCTTTCTTCATGTTCCAGTTTTAGTAACTTGTGTCTGCCTTATCTAATTTATCTAATTTTTTGGCAGATAGTTGGTCATAGTATTCCATTTAAATGTTTTTACTCTCTGTAGGGTTGGTAATAATGTCTCCTCCTTCATGCCTTATTTTTGTAATTTGGGTTTTTGTATTTCTTGTTTAGTCATGAATTTTGCTGATCTTTTCAAATAGCTGACTTCTGGTTCCATGGATTTTTTTCCCCTCTTGACTTTCAGTTTTCCTTTTCACTCAGATGTTTATAGTATCCTTCTCTCTGTTTCCTTTGGCTTACATTTCTTCCTCTTTGTCTGTTTTGTTTAGATGGGATCTAGTAGTATTTATTTGAGATTTGCTTCTTTCATAATACATATATTCAAAGCTGTAACTATCTTTCAAACACTGTTTTAACAGTGTTCTATAAATTTTGATACACTGTCTTATTCTTTTCATTTAGTTCAAGATATTTTCTTTATCTAGAAAACAAATATTGTGACTTTTGTTTTACTAATGAGTTATTTGTAAATGTGTGGTTTAATTTCCAAATATTCAAGGATTTCCCCACGTTTTTCATATCATTTCTTCCTAATTAATGTCATCGTGGTTAAAAACCTAGTTTGTGTAATTTCTCTTGTAAATTGATTGGGACTTGATCTATGGCCCAATGTATGTAATGTATTGTGAAGAACGTGCTTCGTGTCCTTGGAAAGGGTGAGGGTTGTGCTGCATGAAGTATTTTATAAATCCTTGTTGGCTCCAGTTAGTTCATTGTTCTGCTATCCTTGCTGCTTGTCTGCCTTGTTGTTCCAGCTGAGAATGGAGTATTGGAAATGTTCACTTACTTACATGGAATTGTCTATTTTTCCTTGCCATTTTGTCAGCTTTTGTCACTCTGGCTTTCTTGTCAGTTTGTGACATATTCTTTTCTGTCCTTTTTCTTTGAGTTTATTTTTGTTTCTGAATTTAAAGTGTGTCACTTGTAAAAAAAAAAAAAAAAGCACATAGTTGAATTTTGTCTTTTTAATCCAGTCTTACAATCTGTATCTTTTTATAGGCATGGTTAGTCCATTTGCATTAAATATAATTTTGACATGGTTGGAATTATATCCACCATTTTAATTTTTATTTTCAACATGTATCTTGGTTTTGTGGTTGCCATTATTTCTCTGTTTCTTCTTACTGCAATTTGTGGGTTAAATATTTTTAGGGCACCATTTTAATTTCTCTGTTAGTATTTTAGCTTTTTAAGTTGTTTTCTTAGTAGTTTCTCTGCAGTTTACAGTAAGCTTCTTAATCCAATTTATTTCAAGTTGAACCAACTTTATTTCAGTAAAATGTAGAAACTATGCTCCAATATAGCTCCATTTTCTCTTCCCCTCTTTTGTTCATATTTTCATGCATACATTTTGTGTATGTGCTATAAAACCAACAGTAATATTATAATTGTTGATGTATACTATCATGTCTTTTAAAGAAATATGACAGGAAAAGAGAAAAATATATCTACATGGCATCGTACAGTTCCCTTCACTCATATTTACTGATTCTAATATTCTCTTCCTGTGATTCAAGTGACGATGTGGTGCGACTTACGTTCAACCTGAAGACTTCTTCTGTTGCTTCTTAGATGACACATCTACTAGGAACAAATTCTCACAATTTGTACTTTCCTGTGACTCTCTGCCTTGCCCTTGTTTGGGGGGAGTTGTGTGGCTACAGCGTTCTTGCTTGACAGATTCTTTCCTTTGAATGCATCCTGCTGTCTTCCAGCCTCCTCACTCCCTATGAAATGTTGGACATAAATCCCACTGATGTTTCCCTGTCCTGGTGAGTCTTTTAGTTTCTGCTCTTACAGCTATCAAGATTTTCTCTTTGTCTTTCAACCGTTTGATTGGATGTGTCTTACTGTGGGCTCTTTTGCACTTTTCCTAGTTGGGGTTTGTTGAGCTCCTTGATTCTGTAGATTAATTTTTCTGCATATTTGGGGAGGTTTGAGCCATTATCCAACATGTTTCCCCCTTTTCTCTCCTCCTCAAGCTCTGCTGTACCGCGTGTGGGCGTGCTCAGCAGTGTCCCTCGCGTGCTCGAGGCGCTGTTTGTTTTCCTTTAGCAGTTTTTTCTCTATTCTTCAGGTGGGAGAATTGACTTTCCTTTCACGTGTGTACTGGCAAATCTGCTGTCGAGCTTTGCTTGTGAATTTTTATTTCAGATTGCACTTTCCATTCCAAGATCTCCATCCAGAGAGTTCTTAGTAGTTCCTATGCACTTACTGTGTTGAATCATCGCCATCATGTTTTCCTTTAATTCTTAAATATGGTTTCCTTTAGTCTATGAATATATTTGTAACAGCTTCATTGAAGTTCTTTTCTGCCAAATTCAATGCCTTTGCCCGCTTAGAGAATTTCTTTTGACTGCTTCGTGTGTGTGTGTGTGTGTGTGTGTGTGTGTGTGTGTATAACCACACGCACAGGCATGCACACCATGCTGTTTTGTTTGGTCTTAAACATGGCACATGCGTGTGGGGGAGGGGTTGAAAACTAATTAGGCATTTTGAAAACTAATTATATAATATACTGTAGCAACTTGGGATTGTAATTTTTTCCCCTGAGGTTATTATTGCCATTTTTATCCTTTTTTTTAAGAAAAAAAATTGTTGTTGGTTTGGGTTTTTTGTTTTTTAGTGACTTACCTGGACTAAATCTGCACACTATTTCTCCTCTATAGTCTTTGGCCACTGGTGTCTCTCCTTAGTTTTGTCTTTTGTTTTATTATTTTAACTCTTATTTTACTGTTAAGCTTGACTTCCTGGGACTGTCCCCTGGGCCGGCATAGCTTAGAGGTTAGCTACTGGTTAGAGACTGAGCCCAGGGGCCTTGAACAGACAAGGTTCTCACCACCTGCCTACAGATCTGTGCCTGGCTTGGTGGACGCACTCTGGGCTCCGTCAGTTTTTAGCCTGCTGCAGGTTTCCCTGTCTGCCCGGCTCCCTCCTGCCTCTGCTGAGCCTTTACATTGTCACATTGTCATCCAGGGCCAAGAGGAGAGCTAGCCAAGCCCCTCTCAGTCCCTTCGTCCCTGGCAGCTCCTGTTATATCCCCGGCTTACCCTCCAATTTGCCATTGGTCCAACCAAGACTCTCCTTGGGCCGGGAGAGCCTCGAGCTTTTCCCTTCATAGCTGAGCATGGTCTCCACGGTCTGCTGCAGTCAATTCAGCCATGCCAGCAGCGAGGCCCCGGTCTCCACAGCCAGCCCTGTCCTAGTAAAATCACTTCATGGAGCAGGCCGGTGGTAGACTTGCAGCAGGACAAGGCAAGAACAACACAGACTCTCACCGTTCTTTCTCAAAATTCAGTTGTTTTTCATAAACAAACAGGTTTAACATATCGCTGGCCTTTGGTCAGTCTAAAACCCCAATCTGACTGTTTTTCACACTTCTTGTTCCCTGGGGACAGGATTTGCCTTCTTCCTGTTTGGCCATCCAGGAAGTCTTGCCAGGACATTATCTGAAATGCTGGACATTTCCCAGCATGCATCAGATATGGACCATGAATGTGTTCAGCTGACCACAGAGGCTTATGGTTAGGTTAAGAATTTTAATGAAATTAATAATATTTTGGGGGTGTTTTTTTTTGCGGTACTGGGGATCGAACGCAGGGGCGTTCTACCTCCGCGCTACGCCCCCGGCACTATTTTTTATACTTTATTTTGAAACCGGGTCTCACGAAGTTGCGGAGGGCCTCACTAAGGAGAGAGAGAGAGAGGGAGAGAGAGAGAGAGAGAGAGAGAGAGAGAGCTGAGGCTGGCCGCGAACCCGTATCCTCCGGTCTCCACCTCCCAAAGATATTTTTTAATATGACAAATAGTTGCTTATGGCATTAGAAAATTAAATTATTTATTTTCTTCCCTTAGGGCAGTCTACACATAGAGCAATGTGTTTAGACACCCCAGTCTCTCTTGGATCTATGTTGGGTCACATCTTGTTTTACATCCTGGGGTCACATCCCGGTTTCTGTTCCCCAAACTGCATCGACCTCCTTATTCTGTGAAGAAGCGTTGCATAGATAACTGGATCATCTAGAAGTTAAATTTGCTTTCGTGAAATTAGTATTCAAGGGCATGTCAAATGCTTACAATTTCCAAAGAGAAATTTAAAAGTGTCGAGAAATACAAACATGATTGGAATGGTAGTATGCCATCCAATGTTTTAATTTTCTGCATCAAGTATAACTCATTAAAGGTGCAACTTAAGGCATGTCTCTCAAAGAATAAAATAAATACCTTTGCATCATCTTATGTATTCTCATCTTATGGGTGTGAGGAAAAGGTCCCAGAATATCTAATATAGACATTTGATAAGAAGGAGAGAATGTCACAGATAATAAATCCATCTGTCATAATAATCCAGGGGAATCATTCGTTCTTCATATTCTCTGGAGCATTTTTTGTTAAGCAAAGGGATGGGCACATCAAACCAAATGCCTATGCCGAGAAAAAGAAAAGCCTTTGTGATTGTTCAGACTTGTACGAATCAGATCTCTTCATTCTTTGTCACCAATCGAAATCGTGGGTGGGCAGAGACCTGCTGCCTCCATGTCTGCCTCCATCAGGAGAGCCACTACCAGAGAACTGGACTCTCTTGTCATTGTGAGACTATAATTATTGTAATGAAATCTGGATTTTCTAGATTTACCTGTAGCTATGAGCTATATGCTTTTAAACATGGTGATTTTGTGTTTGGAAAAACAATGAAAAGGAGGCCCATGACTTTGAGGAATTTCTTTCAAACTCGGCTTAGAACACATAGTAGTAGAATTTTTATTCTACATGAAATTTTATTACATTTCCCCAAACCCAGCTGAAGTCCTCCTGTCTCGAGTGATACTCATTTAAACAAAATCTAGTACAGATCAAAGGATCCTTTGGAGTTCCCAGAATGTAGTTTTTCTCAGTGGATGATTAAGACATTTCTCCCTAGTCCTGCCACCATCTTCAGAACCCTAATAAGTAAAATCTCTAATATGTGTATAAAACATATTTCTTCAGTGGCTAGCTCTGAGACTTTGGGAATATCAATCCATTTGACCAATGTTAACAAAACATCCTCTCTGCTTATCATATTATGACATCATAAGAGAAAAAAACACGATAAACATTAGGCTTAAATGGAAGAAGCAAATTCTTTGAATTCGGAGTATTGGTGACGAAAGTTGGTAACGAGACACGTAGTCTTCGTGTACGATACAGGTGAGATGTTTACTACTCGTGCTACTGAGGAGCAATTACAAATACATCATCAAAATCCAAAGGCAAACCCAAGTTTTGTCTCAGTACTGGGCGTCAAACCCAGGGACTTGCACAGCTAGGCGGGCACTCTACCACTGAGTTACACTCCCAATCCTTAACTTTTATTTTAACTAATATTATTTTTTTGCAACACACCATTTCACAGTATTTTCTAAGGACATAAGAAAAGAACACAACTGAAAACAGATAGTTTGGGGTTAGTTTGGGGTTAGTTTCTCTATTATATAGAGAAAGAAACTAGAGTAGGTGATAGATCATGCAGCTCTCTGGGTTTTTAAAAGTTAGATATTCTAAATAGCAAAACAAGGTATTTTGTTTGTTTGAGAAGCTGTACCTGTTAAAATCAGTAGGAGGGTGAGGGAGGCTCTGCCGTTACAGACAAGGACCAAACACGCGTCGCCCTTCGTGGAAACTGGCTCAGTAGGATGTGCGGCGGCTGCTTCTGTTCATTTGGAAGCAGTTGGGAAGGAGACCCTCCCGAGAAAGGCGTGCTGAGTGATTCTTGTCTGAGCTCCTCCTTTATGATGTGTATGTTTTCATTCATGGAGGGGAAGAAAGAAGATTCGCTGTGAGCTCACTGTCCTGGAAGTTGGATCTGGCTCAAGACCCCCAAAGAAAAGATGTCTTCCTCCTAGAGAATGGAAATTGCATTTGTCCCTGTGCCAGTCACCAGCGAAACGCCGTGTCAGGAGAGCGAGGCTCTGTCCAGCGTACAGATCCATGCTCGGAACGAGAAGTGCTTGCTGCCGTACGGGGCTGCTGATTGAAAGACGCCCCTGGAGCCCGCGGCACGTGTGCACGCTGCCCCCAAACCCATTTGTAAGCAGAAGGCAAGCCAGCCTGTGGTGGAGCCACACATTAAAGGACAAATAGTTAGGAACCTCGTTTTGGAAAGGTGAGAACTCCCAGGGGATCCGCTGGAAGTCTGCAAACGTAAAGCAAATGGAGCGTGTGAAGAAAGAGAACACCCGCCATTGGAGCCAGAAGAACATTTGGAAGCAACGCATGGCGTGGACTCGAATGGCCTTCCATACGGCGTTATCCACACAGGGCTAGACTGCAAAATCAGACTCAACAGGGATTTCAAAGAAATAACAGTGGTGTTTCAAGAAGGCTGGTAGTGGAGGGTGTGGGGCCAAGGCAGGCGGGCCCTCTGTCACTGGAGGTCAAATCACAGAATATTTTCATCCTTCCACAAAGCATGCAGGGCTCCACTGGCCCAGATGGACAAAATTTGGTTGTGTTTCAATATGGTAGATTGTATGGAATGTCACTGTAATATTTCTGATAGAAAATACAAGAAGAAGAAGAAGAAGAAGAAGAAGAAGAAGAAGAAGAAGAAGAGGAGGAGGAGGAGGAGGAGGAGGAGGAGGAGGAAGAGGAAGAAGAAAAAGAACAAGAAGAACAAGAACAAGAAGAACAAGAAGAAGAACAAGAAGAACAAGAAGAAGAACAAGAAGAAGAACAAGGAGAAGGAGGAGGAGGAGGAGGAGGAGGAGGAGGAGGAGGAGGAGGAGAAGAAGAAGAAGAAGAAGAAGAAGAAGAAGAAGAAGAAGACGACGACAGCACAGTGGCATGTGCCTCTAATCCCAGTACTTGGGAGGCTGAGACAGGAGGATCACAGGTTTCAGAACAGCACAAGATAATTTAATGAGACCCTATTTCAAAAATAAAAATAAAGCCAGGCGTGGTGGCACATGCTTGTAATCCCAGTACTTGGGAGGCTGAGACCGGAGGATCCGGGTTCGCGGCCAGCCTCAGCTACTTAGTGAGGCCCTCCACAACTTCGTGAGACCCAGTTTCAAAATAAAGGATAAAAAATAGGGCCAGGGGTGTAGCTCAGAGGTAGAACACCCCTGGGTTCAATCCCCAGTACCGCAAAAAAAATAAAATAAAAAATAAAAATAAAAGGGGCTGGGGGTGTAGCTTAGTGGTAGAATGTCCCTGGGCTCAACCCCCAGTACTGCAAAAGAAAAAAATATAGAAGAAGCAGCAGCAAACCATAGGGATAGATTAGTCAATCGTTGGGTCTTCCTTTTCTGCTTTTGTTTTTATTTTTATTTGTAATGACATTAGGAAAGAGACCTAAGAGCGGTCTAGCTGGGACATGCCGTGGTTCCATTCCTAGTGTTTAGGTATCCCCCTCCCAATCTCACCAACCTGTCCAGGGAGGTAGGAGTGGGCAGCGGAGTGGACTGTGGAGGGAAGAGCACCAGGTGCTGTGTGCAGGTGTGTTTGTGTCACTTTGACGTGTACTTGAACCTCACTATGTTGTATAATTACAATGCACCAATTAAAGTATTAAAAATAAAATAGAATGCCATTAGGTAACAGGTCATCCAGCAGTTGGACAGAATCCAGGTTCCTTCAGGTGGCCTGTGAGGAGCCGCGGGCCGTCCCTGACCCTGCCGCCCCACGCACCCTCGCGTCTCAGTAGCTCCTCCCAGCTTCTCAGCCGCCACATGGCTTTCCCAGCAGGGCCTCTCAGCCCTCCCTTAGCCTGGAATGTTCTTGCCCTTGCCCTCTGTATGGCTGGCTTCTTCTCAGCAACCAGTTCTCAGTTTAAATACTATTATTTCACCAGGCATGGCGGTGCACGCCTGTAACCCCAGTAGGGAGGTTGAGACAGGAGATCGCAGGTTGGGGAGGCCAACCTCAGCATGTTAGCAAGACCCTCAGCAACTTAGCGAGACCATCAGCAGCTTAGCGAGACCCTCAGCAACTTAGCGAGACCCAGTTTCAAAATTAAAAATAAGAAGGACTAAGAGTGTAGCTCAGAGGTAGAACGCCTTGGGTTCAATCCCCACTACCTAAAAAGTAAAAATAAAATATAAGTAATATTATTCTTTCCGGGCTCATTTGTTCACTTGGTTATTTCCTGTCCTGTTGGGCCTAGCAGCCTCAGGTTGAGTTTCTCTGAAGCAGACACAGACATGACGACTCAGGAGCAAGTGCTCCCAGGGAAGACCAGCCAGAGAGCGAGGCAGGAAGTCATGCCGGGGAAATTTCAGAGGGCGTCAACCCAACTCCAGAGAGGAGGGACGCCAGAGCTGAGGCTAGGAGGCTGGTGGTCTTGGGCCCAGGGCTGCCACCAGGGAGCTATGCAGAGAGGGGACCAGAGATTTAGACTCCCCCATCTGCCTGGAGTCTTCTCAGCGGGAATCCAAGGGGACCTTGACTTTGTTCAGTAAAGTGCTTTAAAAGTTTCCTCAAGTCAAATGCAAGAAGCGAAGGCAGAAGCCAGGCCTCCGAGCACATAGTAGGTCTCTCAGGCCCCTGCCACAGCAGCTGCAAATGGTTTCTCTCAGGGATTACGTGGTTAGCGACCCATTTTAAAGACAAAGACAGTCGGGCGTGGTGGCGCACACTTGTAATGCCAGTACTTTGGGAGGCAGAGACCAGAGGATCCCGGTTCGCGGCCAGCCTCAGCTCTCTCTCTCTCTCTCTCTCTCTCTCTCTCTCTTTCTCTTCCCCCCCTCTCTCTCTCTTTCTCTCTCTCTCTCTCTCTCTCTCTCTACTTAGTGAGGCCCTCTGCAACTTCATGAGACCCGGTTTCAAAATAAAGTATAAAAAATAGGGCCGGGGGCGAAGCGCGGAGGTAAAACGCCCCTGGGTTCAATCCCCGGTACCGCAAAAAGAAAAAAAAAAGACAAAGACAGACTCCAAGTCAGGAGCACAAAGAAAACCCCGCTTGAATATCATGAATGACACGCCACTGTGCTTTTCGAAAATGATTGCAGTAATTTTAGCAGAGACCGTACTTTGTGA
The DNA here is from genome assembly GCA_004027185.1 of Glis glis. Taxonomy (NCBI): domain Eukaryota; kingdom Metazoa; phylum Chordata; class Mammalia; order Rodentia; family Gliridae; genus Glis; species Glis glis. Next base: position 65,929 of record PVJS01000107.1, on the reverse strand, counting down.
GCAGAAGACTCAGAAGGCCAAGTCCAGCAACCACAAGGTGGCGGGGAACCGGGTGAATCCCTCAGCCGTGCCCCGCCCCACGTCCACATGCCCCCTCCGTTCTCTTTTGTAAACATGGGTGCAGAGGGTGCAGCTCAAACCAAGTAAGCCATGACCTCTGGGGTCGGAGTTGCTTTTTACAAGCTGCAGGTGATTCTAACATGAGAAGCGTTTGTCTGAGGTGCTCGTTTCTGCCATGACAGTCAGGACCCACTCTTCTCAAACAGTCTCGTGGTATTTAGAGCTGGGCCTGTTGTTAATCCATTTGGATAAGATCGCTACCCTTTGCCCAGGTCTCCCAAAGTGTGTTCCATGGAACTCTCACCTTGCGAAAGGGGAAAAGGTTCAGGGACACCTGGCCCCTCGTCCCCATCAGCTTGGAAACTTACAGTGCTCACTAGAAAGTGACAGCGTGCTGTCCCTTGAAAAAGGTGCGTCCCCCAAAGCTCTGCCTATTAAAGACTTGGTCTCCCGCGTGGTGCTATAGGGAGGCGGGGGAACCTTTGGGAGGTAGTACCTAGTGGGACATCCTTAGGTCACTGGAGACGTGAGCTTGAAGGGGATGGGGCACCCCAATCTCTCAGTGTCCCTCTCTCTGCTTCCTGGCTCAAGACCTAAGCAGTTTACTCTGCCGCACACACCCACCACGATGTGCTACCCTCACCAGAGGACCAAAGCAAAGGGACCACCCAATCTCAGACCAAATCCTCTAGAACTTCACGCCAAGAATAAGCCTTTTGTCTTTACAAGTTAAGTGCCTTGGATATTCTATTATAGTAGCATGAAGCTGACTGATACATAGCCCTACAAGTCCCAGAGGGTAAAACCAGAAAAATAAATTAATTAATTAATTAACAAACTCGACTTTGTGAGTTTAACTCAGTGATTGTTGGATAATTTTACCCTGAACTTTTTGTTTTCAAAATACCATTTATTGCTGGGTGCGGTGGTATATACTTGTAATACCAATACTTAGGAGGCTGAGACAGGAGGATCATAGGTTCAAGGCCAGTGCATGGTAACTTAGACCCTGTTTCAAAGTAAAATATAAAATGGGCTAGGGGTGTAACTCAGTGGTAGAACAACCTGGATTCAACCCCCAGTACAAAAAAAAAAAAGTCTATAACTATAAACCTTTTAGAAGAAAACAGAAAATCTCTGTAACCCAGAGCTGGATGAAGAGTTTTTAGCTACAGCACCAGAAGCACAACCCATAATATAAAGAGTTAGATCAATCCCACTCATCCACGTTAGAATCTTTTGCTCTGCAAAGTATGCTGTCAGATGATGTAAAGACGCGCTGCAGAACAGGAGAAAAGTACTTGCCAAGCACATAGCTGACGAGAACTTGTATGCAGAATATATTAAAATCCTGAACTCCAATGTCAGGAATCAAACAATCCAATTTAAAAATGGGTGAATGATTTGAACAGACACTTGATCAAAGAACATACACAGATGGCAGGTAAGCATGCACAGATGTTCAACACCATTAGCCACCAAGGAAATGCAGACTAGATGCATGCTTGGATACCACGACACACTTCTTAGCACAGCTAAAATCCAAAAGAACTGACAATACCAGGTGTTGGCAAGGGCTCAAAGCAAATACAACCCTCACGTACCGCGGGGCTAAACTCTCACGTATTGTTGGTGCTAACTCAAAACACTTTGTGAGTTTTTTAGAAAGTTAAACACCCTATGGCTCAGCAATCTCATAGGTGGATATTTAAGGAAATAAAACCTTGCACGCATGCACACACACACACACACACACACACACACACACACACACAGCCTGTGCAAATATGACCATGGCATTGGTTTTTAATAACCAATAACTGGAAGAAACACAAATGCCCTTCAGTGGACGAGTGAATAAACACATTGTGGTACTCCCTTATCATAGAATATTACTCGGGATTGAAGAATGAAGTATTGATACACCCAGACACCAGGATGTACCTCAGGGATGTCACGATGCTGAGAGGAACGGGTCAGTCTCAAAAGATCACACACTGTATTTTTCCATTCCTACGGCATTCTCAAATGACAACACTGTGGCAGTAGGCAATGGTTCCTGGTTGGCAGAGTTGAGGTGGGGAAGGGTGTGGTCCTGAGGAGGAGGAGGCGGGTGGGGCAGACCTGGGGAGGGGAGGGGACATTTCATGTCCTGAGGGCTGCAGTGGTCACAGAAACCTACACATGCAGCAGAAAGCACAGAACTGCTCAGGGCCAACTTGCAGGCCTGGACGCGGGAGTGCGGGCAGTGCGGGCAGGCCTGGGCACGGGGAGTGCGGGCAGTGCGGGCAGGCCTGGGGCATGGGGAGCGCAGGCAGGCCTGGGCACGGGGAGTGCAGGCAGTGCGGGCAGGCCTGGAGCATGGGGAGCGCAGGCAGGCCTGGGCATGGGGAGTGCAGGCAGTGCGGGCAGGCCTGGGGCATGGGGAGCGCAGGCAGGCCTGGGCATGGGGAGTGCGGGCAGTGAGGGCAGGCCTGGGGCATGGGGAGCACGGGCAGGCCTGGGCGCGGGCAGTGCGGACAGGCCTGGGGCATGAGGAGCGTGGGCAGGCCTGGGCACGGGGAATGCAGGCAGTGCGGGCAGGCCTGGGCGCAGGGAGTGTGGGCACACCTGGGGCGTGGGGAGCGTGGGCAGGCCTGGGGTGCGGGAGTGCGGGCAGCGCGGGCAGGCCTGGGGTGCGGGAGTGCGGGCAGTGCGGGCAGGCCTGGGGCATGGGGAGTGCGGGCAGGCCTGGGCAGTGCAGGCAGGCCTGGGCACGGGGAGTGCGGGCAGTGCAGGCAGGCCTGGGCGCAAGGAGTGTGGGCATACCTGGGTCGTGGGGAGTGCAGACAGGCCTGGGGCATGGGGAGCGCGGGCAGGCCTGGGGTGCAGGAGTGCGGGCACGCCTGTGCCTCAGTCGGAGGCAGCCTCCCAGGGCTGCTTTCCTGGTTTAGATCATTGTACTGTGGTTATGTAAAAGATAAGCAAGGCGACGTGGGAACTCTGTTCTATCTTTGCAAATTCTACAGGAACTCTGTTCTATTTTTGAAATTTTTTATGTGAGTCTAAAATTATTTCAAAGTGTATATATACATATATGCTATTCCAAAGTATATATATACATATATTATTTCAAAATGTGTATATATACATACATATTTCAAAGTACACACATATTGCATACACCCTGAAATAATTTATGCAATATGCATACATATTTTATATGAGGTCCCCATTAACAAATTTTAATATTCTTTCTGTAGTCTTTGAATTTGTGACTAAAAATATGATTTAAATACATGCTTTTCTTTTTTTTTTTTTTTTTTTGCGGTACCGGGGATTGAACACAGGGGCATTCTACCTCCGGGCTACATCCCCAGCCCTATTTTTTATCCTTTATTTTGAAACCGGGTCTCATGAAGTTGCAGAGAGCCTCACGAAGTAGCTGAGGCTGGCCGCGAACCCAGATCCTCCGGTCTCCACCTCCCAAGTACTGGTATTACAAGCTTGTGCCACCACACCCGGCAAATACAAGCTTTTCTTTTAATGAAACAGAACGTTTCAGAACACTGAACACGAGAGTGAGTTAGTGATTTTAAATGGCTGCTATTTGGTCACCCAGAGCACCCCAGGCCACCTCTTGATAAACACGGAGGTTTACTGTAATGGATTTCCCCAGAGCCAGCTGCTGGTTTGGAGAATGCTCCAATTCCCACAAGTGCGTCCTGATCCAGGAGTGGTGGGCCACGGGTCAGCTGGGAGGGGCAGAGAGAGCCTGGGCAGGGACCTTCTGGAACCCTCTGCTCCAGGCTTCGGAGGTGGAAGATGCAGATTCGAAGCTCTCAGAGCCCACAGTGCTGCTGCCACAGGCGTCAGCCCGGGGCTCTGGGCTGTGGAGCGAGCGTCCTGCTCAGGCGAGGGACCTACGTTCTTCCCACTCTGGAGCCAGACCGATGTGGTCCTCGCTCAAGCCCGAGGCTGGTGCCCGAGGGTAGAGGGTGGAGGGTGGGTTTGGGCAGGATATGGGGACACAGATGGCCACTGGCCTTTTACAGGGAGGGACACTGTGGTGTCCATCTGCCCCCATCCTGCAGCGTCTGGACTCATCCTGCCACCTCCCGGAGCCTGTGTTGGGCCACTGGTTAGTTGTGGCCGGTGGGTGTCAGCAACTCTAGGTGGCCTTTTGTTCCCAGGGGATGACGATGTGCCAGTCTTCCTGCGGGCAGCCCCCTCCCTTGTTTTTCCACTGGGATTTTACTCCGGCCCCTGGAGGTAGGTCTGCTGGGCTGCCAGGGTGTGCATGCTGTGAGTAGCAGCCCTGTGTGGACAAGCTGTCCTGCCGGGTCTGTCCAGGCGCCTTTGCCCTGCGCCTGCAGTGGGCAGCGGTTGCCTGGATCCTTGAGAAGTTGCCTCTGACTCCACAGGGTCCCGGCCAGGGGGCAGGCTGGAAGCCGCTCAGTTGTCTTCAAGTGTCTGACGTGCTGGGTACCAAAGGCTATTGAGTAGCTTCCCCATAAAAAAACATGAAAACGACCAGTGATGGGCTGCAGATTCGGATGCTAAATGAATTATTCATGTATCATAAAAAGGGAATTCAATATTGTTTCATTTTTTCCAGTAATGGTCACAGTATTTCCATTAAAGCTCAATTGAAAAAAAAAAAAAGAAGAAGAAAGATCGTGGGCAATGCTTAATCCCCAAAGGAAGAGAATTCCATTTAAAGTGCAATTTTTCCTGCTAAAATGAAACACTTGTGAGGGTTTTTTTTTTTACTTTTTATTTTTTAGTTAATTTCAGACTTATAGAAAAGTTGCAAAAATTATATGGAGAATGTCTGTGTTCTCCTCTCCAGTTCCCTCAATCCTAAGCATCACCACACTTGTTTTATCATTCTATTGATAGACATTTTTTTCTGAGCTATTTGTAGGTAAGTTACAGACATGATGTTTCTTTACCCCTGAATGAACTGTGTATATTTTCTAAAAAGAAATTCAGTTATAAAAGGAAATTAACATTGTTACAACACCATTGTCTAATCTGTAGACTGCATTCAAATGTTTGTAGTTCTTTCAAAATTCTTCCTTTTTTAATTCTAGTCCTGGGGATTGAACCCAGGGGCATTTTACCCCCAAGCTACACCCCCAGCCCTTTATTTCATTTTTTGTTTTGAGACGATCTCACTAGGTTTCTGACAGTCTCGCTAAGTTACTGAGGCTGGTCTCAAACATGCAACCCTCTTGTCTCAGCCTCTCAAGTCCTGGGATTACAGGTTTGTGCGCCACTGTACCCAGCTCAATTTTTTTGTTTGTTTGTTTGGTTGGTTGGTTGGTTGGTTTGTTGGTTGGTTGTTTTTTGTTTTGGTTTGGGGTTTTTTCAAACTAGGGATTGAAGCCAGGGGCATTCTACCTCTGAACTACACTCTCAGCCCTTTTTGTTTTTGTTTTGTTTTGTTTTGTTTTGTTTTGTTTTGTTTTGTTTTGAAACAGGGTCTCACCAAGTTGCTGAGGCTGCTATCCTCCTATCTCAGCCTCCCAAGTACTGAGATTACAGGTGTGGGCCACCACACCCAGCTAATGTTGTTCTTTATGGTAAAAGGAAAGGAAATTCAGCCCAGGACCCCACACTGCAGTTTGTCTTCTCTCATCTGTAAAAGCCCCGCTGACTCTCCTTGTCTTTCCTTACCTTGACTTTCTGCAGACACAGGTCAGTTCTGTTGTGGGCCGGCGTCAACTCCGGTTTGTCTGATGACTCCTTATGATTGGATCGTGTTACGTTACTGCATTTGGACAGAAACGACACTATGTCCACTCAGCACACGCAGTCAGGAGGTCTGTGGCATCGATGGCCCCATCGCTGGTGAGGGACTGTGACCACTTGTTTTGGTGTTGGCCGAGCTTCTCGCTGGCCGTGTGACAGTGTTGCGCTGTAATTAATGAGTGCCTCCTAGGGAGGTACAGAGACTATGTAAACACTCTGCCTTCCACAGTCACTCACTGACTCTCATTAGCGTCTTTTGACAAATGTCTCACCCGCACTTCCTTCTGCGTTGATGAGCAGGCATTCCACGATGGGGAAGAGTTTTCCATTCTGCATTTATTTTCTTATCCATGAACTTGACTTCAGGTTGGACCATCAACTCTTGTCTATTCAAGGGGTGACTGTCAGTATTTAGTGCATATTTATTATAATGCAGGAGCCCCTTCAACATGACTTTTGTGTCCTTAGGATGTAGTGCGTCCTTCCTTAATCCCTTTTTATGATCATTTCCTCATCCAACAAGCTGTCCCCGATGTGTCTCGTGATTGCCAGCCCAGCCCTACAGTCAGCTGTTCCTCTAAGGAGCCCTGGTTCATTTCACTGAATGATGGTATTTAGAAAACAGGATGTGCAGGCTAAGTGTGTGCTCGCCGATAGGTGGGGGTCCTAGGTTCTCAGCAGACTGAGCAGAGAAATAGACATACACTTGTATATAGATGTGTCTATATGACAACATGCGTGTGCACACATATACATATAGCCATGCACCACTGAACGGCAGAGATGCATTCTGAGAAGGCACCAGTAGAAGTCATCTGCAAACATCACTGAGTGGACTGAGGCACGAAGGTGGTAATGATGTCATGGGGAGCGACAGTGTCACGGCACCACCGTCGGCATGCAGTCCCTCACTAATCGGAACATCATTAAGTGACACAGGTCTGTGTATTTTCCTGTCCATGTGCGGACACGATACCTATCTCTCCATAGTCAGCTCCAGCCCTATCTGTTCACACTGACGTCTCTCGTTCTTTTTTAAGCTGCACTCCGTTCCATAGTGGGGATGTGTCACCGTTTATTTAATCACTCTTCTTTGAATGAACATTTGTTTCCCATATTTTGCGATTACCTATGATGCTGCAGTGAATAATCTTGTGCAGATGTGTTTTTATATTTTTGGAAATGAATCTTTAGGATACATTCCTAGAACTGGGATTACTGAGCTCCTCCCTTCCCCCAAAAAATGTGTAACTTTGTTATCTATTGTCAACCTTGCTTCCTAAGGCTTGCACAAATGGGGGTTCGCCTGTTTCTTCACAGTCTCACTAATAGTGATCGGTCGCTTGTGCTTTTAAATTTTTGACAACTTGACAGGTGAAAAATGGTATCTTTGGGCCGTTTCCATTTTCCTCGCTCTAAAGATAAGTGGGGCCGGGCACCATTTCCATCTGAACCTGAATTTAGGGCTCCTGTGCCAGCTCTGCACCTGCAGGGCTCTGAGAGCAAGGCCGTCCGTGGTGACAAGAGGGCTGCACTGAAGTGGCCGTCCCCACTCCCATCGTCACCTGTACACATCCAAACCCACGGTGCTAGAGCTCTTTGGACTTTACACCTGAAAACAGTGAGGAACGGGGTGGATTATGCGCCAAGTTCTTCAGACGAACAGAACAGGATCTGGAGATAAGAAAATCTAAAATGAACTATCATGGCCTCGGGCAACGTATATGTAGCTCTTGTGCAAAGAACCACCCATGCCAATAAGATCAAGTCGCATCGGGAACATGCATTTAAGAACTGGACCAACAGTCAAGGAGAACTCAGCACTCGGTTGTGAAGCCAGCCCCCGGGTTGGTCATGTGATGCTCCTGGTCCCTTAGCTAGCTGTGGGGCATGCCCCAGGGTCTCAAGCAGGGACAAGTGGTTGGCACCCAGCAGGGGCTGGCCGCGGGCACCTTGATCGCACCTCACGCCAGCTCCTCCTCGATTTCCACGGCCCGGTGTGTGCCATTCTAACCACCTGAAAGGGGACAGTGCGGCCCCAGCCCTCTCTTTTCTCTCTATGGCCCCTTGGTTTTGACATAAGTTCGTTTGCTTAGCCATGCGCTCCTACCACGACGCACTGCCCTGCCACAGGCCCCAAGCAAAAGGGCCAACCACCCATGGGCTGCCACCTCCCCCTCTACACCAAAATGAACCTTTCCTCTCTGTAAGTTAACTGTCTCAGGGTTTTGCTGTACTGACAGAAAGCTGACTGATGCCGTGTACCATGCAATTATATCCATGACACGAAGACAAACATGAGAATAGAGAAGACAATAGAATTGCCAACACACACGCCCTGATCTCTTGCTGTGCCCTGGTCAGCATTACCTGAATCGTGCGTGCCTTAGAAAGTTTGGGCCAAGTCTGCTTCGAAACTGTGTCGCCCACTCGCCTGGGGGTGACGGGGCTTCTCATCCCGCCTGACCACGTTCCTGGAGTGTTCACCCTCTCAGAACCTCTCACATGCTGCCTGCGGGCCTCGATCCACGTCGGGTTGCCCTGACTGAAGTGTCGGGGTATCCAGCACCCCCTGGCTCCTCCACAAGTTCTGCAGACATGTTCTCAGTGCCCACCATACATCCCCGAGGACTTGCTCTGAGACCCTGATGTCCGCCTGCCAAGTGTGGGGGATGGCTGCCCCCGGAGAGGCCCTGGCAGTGGCTGATGGAGACGGTTAATTCCAGTGGGCTAACTCCAGGACTGCGTCTCTGCTGCCTCCCTGCGGGCCCAGCAGGGCAGGCTCCAGGTACCCATGGCGGAGACCGCAGCACCCTCTAGGGACTGGGTTCTCTGCCTGGTCCTGCTTTTCTTTCCACCATATTTCCTAGGAGTACCTCTGTTTCCATCCATTTTCTATTGCTAACAACCCACACTAAAGATGGGGTAAAGTTTAATGAAAAGAGGTGTGCTTTGGCTCAGGGCCCTGGAGGTGTGGGTCTAGGGGCCCTACCTGGCAACAGAATCCCAGGCAGCTCAGGGGAGCACACGGCAGGGGCCAGGGAGCACGCAATCCCTCCCGGTCTCTCTGCCTCTTCTAGAGCCACCAGGATTCAATGGGGGCCCACCCTAATGAGCTCACCTAATCCTAATTACTTCCCAAAGGCCCCGTGCTAAACACCACAGTCGGATGAAGTTTTCACCCTCTAACTACCATGGCCATATGACTGGGGGGTTCTGGGGGCTCATCCGAGCATAGCAGCCTTCCAAGAAGCCAGCTGCACCTGAACCCCCTACCCAGGATCTGCCAGAGCTCAGACAGGTCCCAGGAAGGCATTTGCTAATGTTTCCTTCCCAGGGTGCATGAGCACTGGAGACGGAGGATGAAGGTCACCTGACAGGTGGCTGTGGAAGGAGCTTCTTATCCCCTCCAGCCATGGGCTTCAATGCCTCCGACCAGCGAGAAGCCAGGCATTTTAACCCACGTGGGAAGCGCGAGGAACCGTCTTCTACTGTCATCGTATTCTGCTTGTCGCCACCCCACGCCTTCAGGAGGACGCGCCAGGAGCCGCACACAGGGGCGGATCTTAACGGCTTTCACTTTATTTGGCTCCTGCTTCCAGAATGTTACCGTTTCGGTGGTCACCATGAGTTCTTTTCCTTAGCCCAGATAGATATCATGGGCCGGGAAATAAAAGAGCAGGGACAAGCAGTTGGAATTTAGTTCAGGGCAAAAAGATTTATTATAAAAGCAGGAGTAATGTGCCATGTCTCAAGGAGGGGGAGAGGGAGAGAGTGAGGGAGAATGGGAGAGAGAGAAGCATCGCGCCTCTGAGGAGAATGCAATGGAGCAGAGTGCTGACGCCCCCTGGACCCCCGGATTTAAATAGGGTTTGTCGTATCTGGTCTTCCTTATCTGGGTTGCTAAGTTCCCAGGCAATAGACCTGCTTTGTCAGCATCTACGTGAGAGGATAATGTTTTGTTTTGTTTTTTAATCAGCTCTTCCCAGACCCGTGGCCTTCTAAGTTTTAAGATTTATAACTGTCTTAGTGTTGGCCTTCATTTTATCTTCGTTGCCATGCCGACCCAGCAGGCTTGGGACAGAAGAAGTCCAAGCAGCAGGCTGGGAAGAGTGAGAAGCACCTGTTTTAACCTAATAATTCCTGCTCTGCTTCGGGACAGGGCATGGTATGAAACCACCCATAACCGGATCACAGAACATTATGGACCCCGAAGGCCACAACCATCCTTGGATGCTAATTAGACACTTCTCAGGGGAGAGATCAGTTTGCCCTTTGCCCAGGACAAATAACATTGTCAGAAGTTTCTCTCTGCATACGTGGACCCGGTCTCCCCATAGCCCTCCACCTATCCCCAGAGCCCTGGCGATGCGCCCCCAGCCCCCTTCTGACTGCTGGAGAGTTCGTTGTCTGGCACAACGAAGTGAATGAAGAGTGCAACTATACAGGGTCTCTTCCCTGGGTTTGCCTTCTAGAACCTAATGTTGGCCCCAAAGGGTTGGACCTCTCCGAAAGGAAATTAAAATCTCACATTAATCATGGGGACTGATCATGGGAATGTAGTCTCATGGGGTGTGGCAGGAGCTAAGATCTGAAGTGCCCATCACCAAGGAGGACAAGTCCACAAAAGAGGACAAAGAAACATTTGAAGGATTACAACTGGAAACATTGTTTGTTGTTTGTTTGTTTGTTTGTTTGTTTTGGTACTAGAGATTGAACTCAGGGCATTCTACCTCCAAACTACACCCTCAGCCCTTTATTATTATTATCATTATTATTTATTTTGAAACAGGATCTTGCTAAATTGCTGAGGCTGGCCTCCTTGAACCTGCAATCCTCCTCGCTCAGCCTCCCAAATACTGAGATTATAGGCATGCGCTGTTATGGTTCAGTGCCGCTGTGGTGGGTTCTTTTCCTCAGCCCGTTTAGAAATAATTAGTCAGGAAACTCAGTTGGAATTTAGTGCAAGGCAAAAAGATTTATTACAGAAGCAAAAGTAAAAGGGCCAAGTCTCAAAGACACAGAGAGAGAAAGACAGAGAGAGAGAGACAGCACCAGCTGCCATGCCATTCAGAGACCACAATGGAGCATAGGATCTTAAATAGGGTTTGTCCTGTGTGGTCTTCCTTACCTGGGTTGCTAAGTTCCCAAGCCAATAGCCTGAGCTTCATCAGCATCTACATGAGAAGGTGTCTCTTTAGCTTTTCATAGGCCCTCGGCCTTCTAAGTTTTAACATTTTATTTTTGTGATCAAATTCATCCACAGGCCAGTCTTGTTCTTTAGTCCGTTCTTTGTTCTGGTATCATCCATGACCACGTGAGGGGGTGCATGGTGTGTTCATTCTTTAACCCTTTTGTGGGGTCTGTAACCTGTAGGTTTTATCTGATCTTGTGCCAGGCTGACAGCCTGAGCAGACAGCTTCTGAAGGTAGCAGCTTCTGCCTGCTTGTTTTAACCCCTTTAAATGCCTGCTCTGCTTCAGGACAGGGCATGGAATGAAATCATCTCCCCATAACCGGATCATGCGCCACTGTGCCCGGCTAGAAACATTGTTCTGAATGGAGATCCACGAGAAGGCGTCTGTTGAGTTTTGACTGTTCCACTTTTACACACTAAGCAAACACCTCCCTGCACTTACTCCACACAGAGTCTGCTAGTGAATGATCTTTAGATGTTTACAGTGGTGCCCTCTGTCCCTGGAATCAAGCTGGGAGCTGCCTGAGGAGCAGGACAGTGGTCAGCCTGTATGTCATTCTATGCTCTTGTAGTCAGGAGCCTTACGTGTGGTTGTAACTGCCCGGAAAGTCCCAGCTATGTTTATCATGGGAGGGGGTTGGAGGGGAGGACTTTGTTCTTCTGGTCCCTTGTTCTTCATACAAAAGTTGTTCACTGGGACAAGATCGTGCACCTACCTCACCAGTACTTGGGAGGCTGAGACAGGAGGATTACAGGTTTGAGGCCGGCACACAATTACTTAGCAAGACCCTATTTCAAAAATAAAAAGGGCTGGGGGTGTAGCTCAGCAATAGAACACCCCAGGGTTCAATCCCCAGCACCACACATACACACGCACGCACGCACACACACAGCCAAGTCGTCAGGATTCCTCGGAACAATGAGAGGCGCTAGAGGAGCTGAGCGGGGGAGCAGTCAGGAGGCAGGCTCAGAGGCGCAGACAGCGCGAGCCCCGCCGTGGTGCTGTCATTCAGCCAGCGTTTCAATGACCTTGGTCAATGGAAATGACAACAATAAAAGTGTGATCATCTCCAGGTCTGCTGAGCGACTGCAGCGAGCTCAGGAATACAGGGCTAAGAAAAAACAAAAATCCTAAAAACTAAAAACCCGAACAAATGTGCTCCAATGTGTCGCTCTCATGCAAGCCTCTCTCTCTGCTCCGTTGCTACCGGGACACGAGGCTCCTGAAGGTCCAGGTCTGATGGAGGGCTGGAGAAAGGGCTGCTCCTCCGACTGGTTCTCTGTCCCTGTCTGTGACCTTTGGACACAGGTGGGTTGTCACGGGCTAGACCATCTGACCCCCTCAAGCAGAGGTGGCCCTTCGGGACAGCAGCGGTGCCCTGACACCCCGGGTCCCTTGCTTTCAGCAGGCAGTCTGGACAGCGTCAAGGTGACAGGGTCGTGTGTGGGGGGAGGCACAGCTGTGGCGACATTCCACACAGCCCTGCATGCTCTTCGTTCCCGTGGACTGGGAAGCAGCGTGCATCTCCACCTGGGCGGCCCACGGACCTGCGTCGCCCAGCAATTACACGTCCCTGGGGACTGTTCTGCTTTTCATCTTGATGGCCATATGATGGTAATTTTCATTTCCCTTCACTGTTCCGGAGACCACGTGGGAAATGATGTGCATAGTCAAAAGAATAGAAACTCCGCAGACATGGCTCCTGTGGCTCGGCTGCTGTGCAGTCCTGGACGGGCAGAAGGGACACCGCAGCAGACTGTAGTCACTCAGCCCCGGGCAGAGAGCGACAGGACCTGGCCTAGTGGCCTCTGGAGGGTCACTCCCCCTCTGTGAGTGAGGCTTCAGATCGCCTGACCTGCAGGTCTGTCCCTGTACGTGGGGCGGGGCAGGGGACAGGCCCAGGGTGGACGCTGAGTCACCGGCTTCCCTTCCAGGGCCACCTGGAGGAGCCCTTCTGATGATCTGAGCGAGCCCGCCCACGTGTGCCCATCGACTGACGAACACAAAGTCTAGCGTCTCACTGCAGACCAGCGCTGTGTGCTCGCTGATCACAGTGACTGGCAGTGACGTGCATTCAGCTTGCAAAAATAGAGAGGGACAGTGCAATCACCTGTGAGCCCCTCAGTGTCTGTGTGTGAGTAGGAACATCGGGGGGGGGGCACTCGGAGTGTCGGGGGCAAGTGGGGAGGCGGACTGGCGTCCGCTCAGAAGTCCCCTCTTAGCCAAGGTCAGCAGCCTGCAGCAGGGACCCCGGCTTGCCGCTGGCAGAGCAGGTAGGAAGCTGCCGACCCTCCTGCAAGACAAAATGAGCCCTTTCTCTTTCAGGAAGCAGAGTCTGAAGTCAACCATGACCCCATCTTTGTATAAAATAAACAAGTGCAGAGAGCGAACTGGTCAACAGAACCTGTCTTGATGAGGAAAAGAAAAATCACAACAGGGGGCCAGCGGGGGGGTAATGAAGTAGAAAATAAGCATGGCCTCCAGGCAGGCTCCCAGGGCGGAGGCACCCACCACACCCTAGCATGGTGTCCACACAGCACCCAGCATGTTCTCCACACAGCACCCAGCATGGTCTCCACACAGCACCCAGCATGGTCTCCACACAGGCTCCCAGGAGGAGGCACCCTCAGGACCCCAGCAAAGTCTCCACGTATGCTCCCAGGGTGGGAGGCACCCACAGCCCCCCAGCATGGTCTCCATGCACGCTCCCAGGCAGGAGGCACCCACAGCACCCAGCATGGTCTCCACACAGGTTCTCAGCATGGTCTCCACGTACGCTCCCAGGGCAGGAGGCACCCACAGCACCCAGCATGGTCTCCACACAGGTTCTCAGCATGGTCTCCACGTACGCTCCCAGGGCAGGAGGCACCCACAGCACCCAGCATGGTCTCCACACAGGTTCTCAGCATGGTCTCC